>JAIUZE010005098.1:0-55215 GCA_022085475.1 Heliosperma pusillum
ACACAATTCAGGGTAACAAAATATATACAAAACACGCAAAAACGAAACAAATCGAACTCTTAGGGAAAGGAAGAATCACGATGAAGTTGGCAGGAAGATCTACAAGAATTCGACATCACAACTCTACTAATAAACCAAATCCTCAAGAGAATGCAATTTACCCAATTTGCAACTCATCATTTTCAATCATCAGAAATCCTACAAAAATATTCCATAATCACGAGATTTCAAGCCAATAACCTAATTATTCAGATCCATTTAGTATCCACTAAAGTCCATCGGCACGGTAGACTCCACAACTAACAACCCACGTGTAGGATTCATTACGTACTCTAATCTTCTTAGTTTCATCAAAACTCTTACTAGAAACCACCAACAAAACATTTATATCTAGGGAAACAAGATCGCTAACAACCACAAGGTAAAGGAGACTTACCATGAAAATCCTTGATTCAATTTACTTCAAACTCATCATCCTAAATTTACAATGAACTTTCTCATCCTCAAAAGTCAAGACACAATCCACGCAACAAACATAATTATCTAGGATCCAACTAGCCTCATCCAAAGTCTCACGACAAGGGAAAATCCACAATCCATTATCGGTTATAATGATTCTTTAATACGCCATAACATCCTTAATTTGATCACTACTATGCTCGAAGCCTCAAATACAAATAGTCACATTAGCAAATTATGGTGATTACTAATTCTCAAGATAAATGGGCTCACCATTCTATCTCTATAATCCATAACAACTAAGCACTCACTATCAAAAGCTTGCAACGAACATTTCTCAATCTCAAACTATGATTCCTTAAGAATAAAAGAGAATTACTAATTCCAAACCACAAATGGCCAATTACTTGGCAATCAGACAACCATTCAAATCATCTAGTTCATCTAAAACTCAAAACATATCGGTCTTCGCTTATGAGATTATTCCTCGAATCTGGTCACAAATCTAAATTTCACAAGTAAGATTCCTTTTTAGAGCGTAACAATTTAAGACAACAATTTCCCAAACAACCTCCAAGGTAACTATTCCAATATCTCGCAACAACGAACTATTATCATAATCCACTCAATTCTCAAAATACCACTACAATACCAAACTCCAAATCTAAAACCACTAAGAGAGGATATATTATCACTATTTGGATTCATCCTAGAGCTTAAGTCCTATTTCCCATGATGAAATACAATATGAAATTTGTTCAATTCAAGGACACATATTCTAACCTAAGAATTCCAAAATACATTACACTTATTCTTTGAGCTTTACAAATGGAATACCCAATCCACTAGAGAAAATATGAAGGAGCAACGAGATAGAAAACGATACGGAATATCAAGGAGAACACGAGAATAAATAAGGCACGAGATTACAAGAGAGGAGCGCTGAAAAATAACGAGGTCAAGAAAGAGACAAAGCAGATAGTAGAGGTATGAATATATCCGAGTAAGAAAAAAGATACGAGCATGCGATTTCTTAAAGATCAATCTTGACAAAAACATTCAAGAATGGCAATGAAAAGGGATGATGGCACGAGTAAAGGTTTAAGGTTTTAATCCACAAAATTCTCCCTTCAGACTTAGTGTGATAGTAAAGCAACTCACTCCAAACAAGGTCTCTTACAAGGGACCATCGTACCACAATCATCAACGTAAGGTACACCTAGATTTAACAAATCGATTATAACCCAATTCATCCACCCTTTCATATAACACGGATTCCCAATTGCGGAATTGTAACTCACGTATAATAACATTCCGTTAGCTCAAATATTTAACACAACCTCAAAGGTTTCTTTAATTGAAAGACGAACAAATACTCTCTTATACTCGGGTCCCTTTTCAGACTCATATAGCCCACGAGTTCATTATTAACAAAGTACAACATCAATTCAAACATCATCATTAACGTCCCAAGGTATTTCCATCATAGTTCACATAATCGAATCTCGCTCATATCTATAATCCTCAAGTAATATGGTTCAACTTACAACGAAACCTTACTACTTCAACAAGTCTCCGATACCATAAGATAAGATCATATCTTTAAATCCAAGAACTATAGCCAGATGCTTTTCCACCAAGCCTATACGCACAAAACACACATAGGAAACCACAGACGTCACTTATCTCCAAAAGCAATTCGCACCTTAAGATCTCATTCAAAACTTCTTATTTACACCAATTAGACATATCATAAGCATGGTCTTCAAAACAATACTAAACTTCTAAGTCCAAAAGACTAACTTACTAATGAGTTAAGAAGTCATAACCAACTCATTCAACCTTACACCATCGAATATCAAGAACTATTTACACACAAGTCATGGCAAGCATTAATACATTAAAATTATTAAATATACCTTACCACACTTTCCTCAAGGATACCAACTCTCACCACTAGAGGAGAACTTAAGTCTACACAATTTTTCTCGAATCCCCAAATTCATTCTAATCAACACTAACACTCCACCAAGTCTAAAATTCTTCCAACCAAGTACAATATGCCACAAACAAAAGGCAATGGTGTCCACAAAAGGTCACATAAGGAATTTGATGGTACAAATTGATAAGGAGGAGGAAAGTAACAAAAGTAATTTCCAAGGGAAAAAGAAGTTAGATGATGAAGAAGCACTTAGATAGAAGGAAGAGAGCATGATACATTAAGGACGAGAGAAAACATCGATGAGGAAGAAATACACTTCAATTAGGCTTGTCAATCTTCAATCTTCGGTAGAGGATACTTCTTCTAGGTAACACATGATCCTCCTCAAGACGGTAGATACAAACAAACATAACATCACTCAACACAATCAACAAACAAGTTAGAACCTAACAAACATCAAGTACACCAAGACTACCACCTTAGGTCCTTAAGTCTACCCATCTCTCATTTAATATTTCATGGTCAAGTAGTTTAAGTTTAGGGTTCACGTGTGTGCGTCGGAAGCGATAAAGCTCTGATACCAACTGTGACAACTCTCGCGAATGCAGAAATAAAACATAACAAGCATGTGATTTATATAGCGGAAAATACGATGTTTTTGAAACTTTTTACATGCAAGATAGAAATACGAGTAATGTCAAATAATTACAAACAAAATAGAATATACTACAAAGAGACGAAGTCTCTCAAAATGTTATCAATATCAAAGTGATTAGCAAACTAGCTAATAAACGTCTAGAGGTGTTTCATCCAAGGACAACGCCCGCTAGCTCACACCCGAACCCACCCAAAATACCAAGCAAAATGCCATCCAATCAAGCAACCTGTTCATCCATGAAAAAAATGAACGCCACAATCAGTGGGGAGTAACTCCGGGTTCTCCCAGCCATATCACATTAAACGTACATAAAAGGAAATACAAAAGTAGAAGCATGCATATATAGATATACATGTGAAATACGATAAGGATAGATAGGCAATTCACTATATAATGATAAGAGCATATGAAGTACAAGTCCGAATCCATCATGTTATACAAAGACTCGGGGAAGACACTCTTAGGCAACCGAATACTCTCACTAGGGCTTACATCTCACCGTTAGCAGTATAAGTTTGATAAGATTGAGACTCGACAAACAAAAAACCTGCCAGTCTGGCCATGATCAGAATATCAATTCAGTAATACCCATCCACACATACAATACAATAGACATCTCTCACGGTAAATGAAACGCACTAGCACCGTGTACATGGCAAGTATGATTAAAAGGCATCCACGAGATAAACATTTCCCTGAACGCATACACGATAAACATTTCGTATATGTAGACAAATTTCCTCCTGGTAGCACGACGATAATAATACGGTCCTAGTCTAAACCTGGCCAGATTCTCGGAATAAACGTGTTCCGATTCGACATGCGATAAACATTTCGCATCCAAGACGCGGTCAATCATAGACGCCGAGTACCCCAAATTCGGTCAACCTTCACGAAAGAGGCGGAAAAGAGCACAAGCCTCATAACAAGCGGTACGCTACATGCAATGACACCACCTCGCAAGTACACCAACTTGTGCCGGGCCGGATCGCTCAACGCATAGACGTTCCGCCTCCCAACAACGTCGTCGTATGCCCACTAACACATGCAATTAAGCAGTAGGATACATCCCTGTTCCGACATTCCAGCCTTACGAACGTGGAGGTAGCCAAGGGAATGAGAGTACAAAGCACATAACAAAAAAGTGCTCAAACCGTAACATTTGTAAAAACCGACTCAAAGTGGGACATAACAAAAACCGTCACAAGGCATGATAATAGGGCATTATATAAATGTAACTATGATAAACATGAATCAATACATGATACATAAGCATTAGACCAAGTTTAAGAAGCATAATAAATAGGAAACATAGATCTTATCTCAAAACAACGAGGTTGGAAACTAACTAAAACAAGGGTCCACTTCAAACGGTCATAACTAGAGTTCTAGATATGAAAATACAGAAATTCCAAGTTGAGGTGATAGCTTATCCTCTTACGGTTCCAACGATAGGTCACAAGCCCAAAACAAGCAAGTAACGAAGGAGATATGATCATTTTACGAAAAGGGGTCAGTGCAGTGAAACTGCACAATCAACGGCCGTACCTTGTAATTTCATCGCCCGTGAAGCTTCCTGTTACGCAGGGTATAGGGTCCAGCCCACTTTTCACGTTCGTGACATGATTCTCACGACTGACCTTGGGTCAAGAGAATCTCCATTTTGTCTAAACCCTCAACCATCATCACTATTATCATAAAATCATCAATTCTCATAATCATGTTATCAACTACACAACTATCATCAACAACCCAATTCCGATGATTTACGAATCGTATTTCTAATACGATTACTAACATCGAAAACACATTAAAAAACATGTAATTATGATCGAGTAAACCTTCATCAACCACCGTACCTTTTTCGCTCTTAAAATCGCTTTCTAGAAGTCTCCACCTACAATTAGATAACAAAAGATGATATCATTCCCCTTGAGAAAGACGGATAATTTAAAAAGCGAGAAGACGGTATTTGTTTAAATTAACATAAACGGATAGAGGAGCTCGATGTGGAATAATAAGACGAACTTATGAAATTTGACGAGAACCGAAATGAGATAGTGACTATTCAAACGATTCAAAGATTGGATCAAAATGGAGGCAAGGGTTTTGATTTGGGTTTTCTTAGTGATGAAGTAAGCTTGAGTTGAGGGAATGAAATAGGTTAAGAGGGAGTATGAGATGTGTAAGGGAAAAAGTCAACAAAAGTCAATGACGACTTAAGACGGGTTTTACTTGAAAACTCGCGGAAATTCCAAATACGAACTCGAAAATTCTAAATTCGACTCGGAACATTAAATTCTAAAATAAAACTAAAATACGCTGAAAAGTATCCGTATAATATTTTTAAATTACAAATAGGGTACATTTGCGGGTGTTACAATAATGAGGTTCAAATTAAATAAATTTTAAACTACGATCTACCATAAATACACCTATAATAAAAGTTTGTTTAAAAACGTTACTCAAAACGGTATTAAAAATTAAAACAGTCATACCGATTTCCGCAGCTCCAAGGTTATAATAGAATCACTTATAACCTTGAGCCTGGCAAGTAAGGTTATAGGTAAAGCAGCTATAACTTTACTTCCCAAAATTACTATTGAAAGATACCGTTATTGGATGACGACCTATACTATAAAATCTTCCTGGAAATTTTCAGTATGTTGATCATCACTTCATTCCAATCTTGAGCTCTTCATCTGGAGCTCCACAAGCTACTTCAATTCTTTATCTTTGATCTTGAGCTTGACTTTCGCCAAAGTTATGACAAAACCAATTATAACTTCACCGCAGCAGTTTCAAGGTTATGACTCAGTGACTTATAACCTTGTAATACCTTTGCTTCACAAATAATCAAGGTTATAGCTGAACAAGCTATAACTTTAAGTGTCGAACCATGTTTAATCTATCAAGGACTAAACAAACAATTACAAGCACGAACATATACATTATAAGACCAACCATGTCATTATCAAAACCAAACAAATGACTATATGCTTCAACAATATCACCGATGAACACCACCACAAAAGTATCCAGGAATGGAGTGATTATCTGGTTCATAAGATTCATGAATATTTCTGGCGCGTTAGTCAACCCAAACGACATCACCACATACTTATAATGACCATACCTCGAACAAAAAGTTGTCTTCGAAATGTCACTATCCTTAATCCTCAGCTGATGATAACTTGACCTCAAATCAATTTTCGAGAACACCCCAGTTCCACTTAACTAATCGAACAAATTATCAGTTTTAGGCAATGGATACCTATTTTTCACCGTAATATGGTTCAGTTCACGGTAATCAATGCACAACCGTAAACTACCATCCTTCTTCTTTACGAACAACAGAGATGCAACCTACGGCGAAACACTAGGCCTAATATACCCCTTGTCGAGCAACTCGTTCAACTGCTTCTTCAAGTCTTCGAGATTCTTAGGACCCATACGGTACGGAGACTTAGATATAGGTCCCGTTCCCGGCGTCAATTCCAAAGTAAAATCAATGTCCCACTTCGGAGGTAATCCAGGAATTTCATTTGGAAAAACATCCTCGAACTCATTCACTACCTTTATCTGCGCAGCCGATGGCTCCTCCATCCTAGTATCCCTCACATGGCACAAAATCATCGGTCAACCCTTCCTTAGGTAAGTCTGTAACACCCCAAAATACTAAAGAGCCTTACAAGACCTCCTTAGTACTTCAGGATGCTACCATCTCGGTTGCCCGAGTTAGTATATATAAGAACTCGCAATAAAGAAACAATAATTTATTAAATCAATAGTTAAATCCCAATACATAGTCTCAAAACAGACGGCATGTCGTCTGTACCAATACCTAAATCAACATAATAGTAAAAGAGTTATAATATCTATGACTCTAACAACTCGGCGAAAGCTATGACTCAAAAGATCCCATCCTCATCCCGGCGCAGCTCTACAGATTGTCTGCTGATCACTTGCTCACCATTCCCCAATGGATCACAACAGTTTTGGAAAACAATAATGGGGTCAGTAACAATATATACCGACTAATATACAAGACAAGTAATAGATAAAGAGAAACCGGAGGGCCACCGCATAAGTTACCTCAGCAGCACCAGGTTACCATCCCTTACCTGCAAAAACCACCAATTGACACTATACCACAGCCATAGGCGTCGAAATTCCCTCTCACCGCAGCGAGAAAACCCGGAACATTAATGTGCACATCCCCTTCGCAGCGGCAGAATTACGAGACGCGAACTCGGGGTGTGAAACCGTCTCCCGGCGGATCACGAACATAGTAACCATAGTAACAACCCAAACTCCAATCCCGAACTCCATCACCATCATCATCAATCAATCAAATAATCATAAACAATATATCTCATCACATCAATTAGCATAACTGTATAGAGTAGAGAAACCCTACCTTATTCGCAATCCGCGGCAATCACAATTCAATCAATTAGAAGTCTTATTCTACGAATCCTCCCCCTAAACATGCAATTAACATAATCAATACTAACCCTTGCCTCCCTTTCCCCCAATTCAATTAGGGTTTCAATGCATTATAATTATTAATAACAAAATCACGTAATTAAATTACTTACCGAATAAATCAACAAAGCAAGTACAGATCTGATCCGGTTTGGAGTGATTCAGGATGTTCTTAGAGGTTTTGAGAGAGTTTTAGGGTTCTGTTATGAAACGTAAAGTGAGAGTTATGTTTTAATCCTCTTAATAGATCTTTAATCAAACCGTCAAAAATAAACTCGCAGACCGGTGTACTCGGTTGAGTGCAAGATGCACTCGGTAGAGTACACCTCACTCGGTCGAGTGCACCTCACTCTGTCGAGTGCACCTCACTCGGTCGAGTGTTCACCACACTCGGCTGAGTGCCACATAACAGAATACTGTTTAACTGACACACCAACCTCACTCGGCCGAATACTCACTACTCAGTCGAGTACTACACCCACTCGGTCAAGTACGCTTCACTCGACCGAGTACCTAGTACTCAGAAAATACAGAGTATTACAAAGTCTTCAAGGTAATCGCCACTATCAACTTGATCTTTACTACAAACCCCCGGTACGACACTTCTAACTCCCTTAGGACCCCTCAAAGACACCTTCTTTTGATGACAATCAATACTTGCCTTATACTTCCCCAACCAATCAATCCCGATAGTGACCTCAAACCCCCCCCCCCCCCCCCCCCCCCCCCCCCCCCACAATCATAGACATTCCCCTGAACAATTTACAACATGACACAGATTCCTCATACGGTATGGACACCTCATCTTTTACAGACTCACTCTCCTTAAGACTCAACATTAAAGCATGACTCATACGGAATATTATTAACGAGAAAACTACTAGTCACCACTTGCGCGTCCTCCTCAGCGGCCTGCTTGTCCTTCATGAACAGTTTGCCAATGTTCTTCTGACCCCACCTTGAACGGTACTAGCTGATGCTATAGATTTTGATGCCGAACCCTGGGTCACATTGTTGTTCGGACAATGATGGTTCCCACAGTTGCGATTGTAGCCATTGCCACTCGCACTCTGGTTCGGTTTCGTGTTCCATGAACCTGGAGGACGACTATTCTCCAGGCTCTGCCCCTGACCCTGAGAATAACTCATCTGGTAAGAGACTGATAACCTCATCCCTCTACAGCACTTGGACATACGAACCTCTTATGGCCTAAGCCACCACACATATGGCACCTAACCCGTGAAGTCTCGCTAAATGCTCAACCACCTCTCCCACCATATTTTTGTCCTCCGCCATAGCCACCACCTCCAGAATAAGATCGGGTTTGATTGCAGTTGCCCCTTTTATAGGTGGAGTTGCCTCCCCATTCGCTCTCAGCCTTCCTCTTCCCACTCCTAGCCTATTTTTCCTCCTTGGTCATATCGGCCCTTCGTTCTGCTTGTCCAGCCATATCATAAAAATCCTTCTGGTCAGAAATCACCTCCGGAGGTAGTTTATCCATGACCCTAAAGATCAATCCCTTATCGAATTTGTTCGCTACATATTTCTGACTCCAGTGCATATCGTCCGCATAACTTGCCAGCTCAGTGAACTTGTTATAATAGTTCATCACGGTCATCTCTTCCGTCATTCGGAACGAGTCAAACTCAGCCCTCATCTTGCCCCTAACGTGCTCTGGCACAAACTCCGACCTCATTTTCGATTTAAACTCCTCCCAAGGTATCGAATCATCCCCATGCTCCTTGAAGTACTCCCTTATAGGCACCGTTTCGCGAAACCACCACTTCCCCGCTTGACCACTTAAGTAGAACGCATCCTGATCTACTTCCAAACGCTCAAGGCATATAACAACCTCAAAGATACTCTTCATCTCTTGGTGCAAGTTTTCCACTAGGTTTGGTACACTCGTACCCCCATAGGTAGTGGGTCGATGACGGGCGATAGCAACGCTTATTTTAGTAGCATCCACTACCACGTCTCGGTCTCTCCGCGCACCCTTTAAGGCATCAGTGAGCACCTCATTCTGCTTGATCAACCGAGCTACCTTCTCTTGGCTCAACTCACCGGCTCTAGACATCGCATTACCTTTATTTGGCTCCATAAAAACTTCAATAAGAAAGACAAACGTAAGCACAAAGCCTACGGCTCAAAACGAATACGGACCTGCACTAGATTCACTCGGTCGAGTGCATGAACCCACTCCGTCGAGTCACACGCACTTGGTCGAGTACACATTGCACTCCGCCAAATTCCCACTAAACAATAGTTACCCAAACTTTACAGAGAAATTTACTTGGTCGAGCTCGCAGTTCGCTCGGTCAATTCTACCTTACTCGATCGAGTGCCAACTTGCACTCGGTCGAGTGCTAAAATTTAAACTTCTCCAAACATATCAAAACCCAATACTCGGTCGAGTGCCAAGGGTACTCGGTCGAGTACCGCCTACTCGGTCGAGTCCCCTGCCACGCTCGATCAAGTCATGCAAAATCCAACCCCAACAGAGCACAAAACCACACATACTCCATATATAACATATTTTCGCAATCATAAACACATACTTTTAATGCTCATACTCAATTTCATCTTCATATCACATTACACCAATCCACATAACAACCATATCACACAAATACGTCCTGACACATCCCCATAGTTTCCGACTAAGAGTTATAAGGGCAATATTGCGATTTTAAAACGTCTCCCAAATCTTTGGGCCATCTCCCAAAAAATCTCATCATCTATCAAAGAGCCTTACTAAGGCAATCCTTAGTAGACAGGGACATTACCATCTCGACTGCCCGAGGTAGATAATATTAAATAGACAATAATGCAATGACATTTATTGAAATCAACTTTAAAATGAATAGATCGTCTTAACAAAAAAAAACAGAGTCTCAATCCAAAATATCAAACTACTGAAAGTCTAATGTCTAAAGACATAGCAGAAGTTAGAATCATTACCAACGTCATTCCCATGCATGCTCAACGAAATACCTACTAAACTTCTGCTCATCATTCCCCAATGGATCACAGCAGTTTTAAAAACATAAGCGGGGTCAGTACCATCATACATCAATCAATGCATAAACAAAAAAACAATAATCATCTCAAGGTAGCCAAGTAACCAGTAGCCAGTAACTAGTATCATCTCCAAACTCCAGTAACCGAGTTCCCGCCGAAGCGGTCACCCCTGAAAGCGTCAGACTGCAAATTTGAACGTGTTCCACCTACGATGCCAGACTGCAGCTCTGGACATCAAAAATCCCTCTCACTGCAACAAGAGTTACCCCAACATTAATGTGCACATCCCTCTCGTGGCAGGAGAGCCATGAGAGCCGAATTCGGGGTGTGTTACCGTCTCCCGGCGGACCGCCCATATAGAATCAGTAACCAATCACTAACACAATCACAAGTAACATCATCATCATCATAAGTCCATCATCAACAATTAACAACAACTACAATCATCATCAATCAATATATAAAGGTAATGAGTAGGGAAACCCTACCTCAAGCAAATTTCGTAACAAAGACGTACAACTAGTATTCCTCCTCTACGAATTCTCCTCTTAACAATATAAAATAATCTAAATCAATAACCATCAAATCCCCATCCCCCAATTCAGGTTAGGGTTTCAAAAGACTACCCACAAATACTAAATCAATTAAAGAAAGGGATACTTACAACACGATCAATGCAAAGGAACGACTCCAACGAACTAGCAATGACAATCCACATCTGAGAGATGAATTAGGATAATTAAGAGAGGTTTACAGAGCGTTTAAGAGTGTTTTAGGGTTTGATAATAAGTAATTAACCGACGAAATCTATTTATACCTCTTAATCATCGTAATTCAAAACCGCTCAAAAAAATCGTCAGATCGGTGCACTAGGTAGAGTGCACAAACACTTGATCGAGTACACTGCACTCGGTCGAGTACTCACCATACGCGGCAGAGTGCCACCCAGGTAGAAAGTTGCCTAAGCGATAGACTCGACTACTCGGTTGAATACAAACTACTCGGCCGAGTACAAACATCGACTCGGTCGAGTGACACCTACTCGACCGAGTACATGACTAACAGAAATACGAAGTATTACACTACTATTTAATTATTTAGGCTAATCATCACCGTATAAAGACTAGGCTAATAATGACACTCTGGACCATTGGTTGTTACTTGTACTCCAAGGCCTACAAAGTAGTCTAATAAATATACCCTTCACCATAATTATTTTATTAAAATTTTACAACATGAGAATAATTAACTAGTCTTGTTCATCCAAATCAGCTCAAGATGCGTACGAGTTAGCCATTTTAGGCATGTTCATGACCGTCACCAAAGTTGTTTCTTGTGTATGCTACTTGTAATACATTTTTTTATCTTTGTGAACCTTGGTGTATTATGCCCATATCTTATATCGCAACGCCTACACCATCTTCCATATTTATGATGACATTTGTATTTTCTATGGTCTCGTCACATGATCTTGCACCACCCACAATATGATCTACGTATTTAAAATATTTTTCGAGTAACTTTTAAAACTAACTTATGTATTTGTCATTTGTTATCACTCATACCTTACCATGTTGTAGTTCGAAAATCATTAGATGGGGCTTGCGGGAGGTACATACACTGATGTCTATGAATAAAATCTATCGTAGAATCCTACTCTCTTTTATCCAAACTAAATGTTACTCTTGCTTTTAGGGGTTTTTCGAAGTGATACTTTGACTGTATTTTCCTTCACTTATACATATTTTTTACACAAAAAAAATTAGGAATTATTTGTTCATAACAAATCTATATAGATACAAGTTTGGTCAATTACATTTTTTACTTTAACGATTATTTATGATCAAAGTTTTAAAATTTTTACTCGCGAAATACGGGAAAGTGGTAATTAAATCTCATAACTTTTTTTAATTGTGAAATTAGGCACCATAAGTTTCATTTGTATCAATTAAACCCCTTAAATTTCATCAAAGTGATATTCAACCCCAACTGGCCAATTGATAAATTTTCATCAAATTCATATCATGAAATCGCGTTATAATCCTATTTGTCAAATCTAAAATATAAAATTGTTCATTACAGCCTTTTATAAACATGATTTTGAAAAGGGTTATCTAATAACAATACTCCAAACTATTAGAGGTCTTCTTAAAATACTCTGAACTTCAATTTAACTCACAATAAATTATACAATTACACTCATTTTCTCATATTGCACTTGGGTCATTTTTAACCGGTAAAGTCAGGTTAAAAAGTCATATGGGTGGCTACCACAACCGGTACCTCATACATTTACACCATAACAACTCTATAAACCACCTTCTCAAGCTACCACCAACCAGCTACGCACCACCATCATCACTACATACTTAAACATCCTTGCTTGAACGCACCTCCAAATTGATCAGTATAAAACGGAGAAACGTGAATAAACCAGTTTGACGGCCTACCTTCCTTCTCTCCGTCGTCTACCGAAGCTCCGGCCTCATGCCTCACTCCTCTTCACCATTGTCAATTTGTCATCGTCGCTCTTCCCTCCTCTAACAGTCGTGAAAACCCTAAATTCCCAAATTAATTTGGGGTAAATGTTCATCTAGGGTTTTGGGGGTTGTGAAGATGACGTCATAGTGGTCGGCGCTAGTGAATGAAGGTGTCGGAGATCGTTAGTGATTAAATTGGGATAAGTGGTTATGGTGAATGGTGGAGGTTGTGGTGTTGGTTATGTGGTGGTAATAAGGTTTGGGTGGGTTATGGAGAATAGATAAAAGGAAAGGCGACCTGCTAAAGAGGTAGACGGTATCCAAGTGTGCCATGAGAAGAGGGGTGCAATTGTATAATTTATTTTAAGTTAAATTGAAGATTGAAGTATTTTGAGATGACCACCATTAGTTTGGAGTATTGTTGTTAAATAACCCTTTTGAAAATTACAGCCTTATATAAATATATTTTTAAATTACACCCAACTTATCAGTTACCATTGAAAGTTGCATCAAAATGAGGATTCCGGCCATATTTTGTAAATAGTGACTAATATACTCTTCTCTTATGAAAGACCTACTTTACCCATTAAACATTATTTCTCTCATTAACTTCCCTCTTAAATAATTTCATCTTCCAACCAAACCTCTTCCCTCACTCAATATCTATCAATATTTCCATCAAATCTGCAATTACATACTCTACATTGTGTGATTTAGTGCAACTAAGCATGTCTGGAAAAGCAGACACCTTGACAAAGACTTTGTCGGAAAGAAGTAAGTGATAATTCACTCAAAATTCAATTTTTTTTTGTATTAAATTCATATAGTAGTGGCGTTAATCCTAAATTTTGATCTGGCATTTACCCTAAATATGTTTTCTTTTATATTTAATCCATTATCAATTTGAAATTGATTTTAGGGTTTGTCTTTGAACAATGATTCTGATTATTTGAAATAAGCTATTGTGATTTTAATGATTTCCTAAATGTAATTAGGTCAGTTGTGCATGTTAATTTTTTGGTCCAACTGAACCTTAAATCACTAATATGTGTTTGTAGGGCCATCTTACTTTGAAGTGATGACCAATATGCGTATATACCATTTTGGAGAATTTGTTGGGATGAAGACTTTATTAGATTATGAAAGTGGTGGTGTTGAATTAAGATGTGGTGTATGGCATACTAGGTTGAATATGGAGTACTTTAGGAGTATGTGTGAGAAGTTGTATGGATATTGCAATGCTTTAGATATTTGGTATTTTAGGAATAGTAGGCATAATCTAGAAACTAGGCAAAGTATTAGTAGTCAGGATGATATAACTCTTTGGTTGAAGACAAAGGATGATTCAAATTTTGTTGACATTTACATTACCCAAAAATCCATTTCTGGTGCTGTTATTGCTCCCCCATCCTCACTTTATTCCTCACCAATGACTAAAAGAGCTATTCTTAGCCCAACTGAGATAAAGCCCATATCTTCAACCCAACAAAACACGATACCTGACATTGAGACCACTTCTGGGATCACTATAGAGGCCACCACTACAGCCTCTATTCCACCCATACAAATAAATGCAGACCATTCACCCAGTATTAGAAGAAGTCCTAGAAACCATACTGGCAGCCAAGTGTTTAAAGGTGCTTCTCCCTCACAAATTAAAGCAGTATATCCAAATATTCCAATAGATATTGGGGGAAGACCTAGTAAACTTGTTCCTAAAAGAAAGTTGTTTGTTGGAGAATTAGCGGAAGCTGAGACTGATAAAGGCAAGCATAGGGCTGTTCTATCAGAGTCTGTGTTAGGTAAAGGGAAGGGAAATGCTTCTGTGTTGAGTGTGTGGCTGTTAAGGAGAAGGTTGTTAAGGAAAAGACAGATACTAGTAAGGATAGGGGTATTAAAGGTAAAGGGAAGGGCAAGGCTGTTGTGTTAGAGTGTGTGACTGATAGAGATAAGGGTAAGTCATTGGATAGTGAAAAAAGGATAGGGAAAAGGTTCAAGTCTATTGCTTCAAAAAAACAAAGGCAAAGGTAAGGTGAAAGAAGATAAGAGGCAGAGATTTGGTAAAAGAAGGGTGACAAGAAAGGTAGTAGTTGATAAATTAGCAGATTTTGGGTTGACTGACTCAGAGGGGAGTGACACTGATCTTAGTGATGATGGTGTCTCAGATCCAGATTATGATAGTGACTCAGATCCTGATATATTAGAGGGTGTTGAGAAGAGTGTGGATGTTAGGAATGTTGATGACTTAGATGTTTCAATTGGTGAAGAGTATGATGGGGACTTAGAGGAGCTTAGGAGTCTACATGGTTCAGATGATGAAGTAGACTGTAATCAAGTTTTCAATGCAGAAACAGATTTCACTCAACCAATGTTCTCAAATTGGGTTTGACATTTCCAAGTAACAAGGTATTTAGAAAAGCTCTTATTTATCATTCTGTTCAAAATGGTTATGATTTTTGGTATTCTCATAATAATTCAAAGAGAGTGACTGCCTATTGTGTCCAAAGATGTGATTGTGAGTGGAATTCAAAAATATCTAAGCTTGGTGAGTGTAAATGTGAAGGTGGATGGAAGTGTGACTTTAAGGTTCATGCAACTATGCTAGATATGACTGATAATTTTCAAATTAAGACCTTAAGTCTGGATCACACTTCTAGGTTGTCAACACATAATAAAAAGGTTAGTTCTGAATATTTGGCAGAAAAATACATTGAGTTTTGGAGAATTAACATCGATTGGAAATTGAAAAATTTCCAGAACCATGTTCTAAAGGATTTGGGAGTTGAGGTTAGCTATGATAAGTGTTGGTTGGCAAGGTCTAGGGCAAAATTGATCATCTATGGAAATAATAAAGATCAATAAGGCAAAGTATGGGACTATGCCAATGCTATAAAGAAGTATAACCCAGGTAGCACAACCTCTGTTCAGTGTGATGGAATTGAAAGGCCTCCAGTTGTTTTTAAGAGGATGTATGTTTGTCTTCAAGCTTGTAAGGAGGGGTTTAGCAAAGGGTGTAGGCTTTTGGTGGGAGTTGATGGCTATCATTTAAAGGGAGTATACCCTGGAATGTGCCTTGTTGCAGTGGGTCAAGATGGGAACCATAATATCTACCCTATAGCATGGGCAGTTGTGGAGGTAGAGAACAGAGAATCTTGGGCCTAGTTTCTAGAGTTGTTGGCATCTGACTTAGGGAAGCCAGAAGGGGAAGGTCTGACATTCATGTCAGACAGACAAAAAGGATTGATTGAAGCCCTAAGTAGGGTGGTGCCAAAAGCTGAGGTTAGGTATTGTGTGAGCCATATTTGGGCTAACTTCAAGCTAACTTGGTCTGGGGAAATTTACAAAGATGCCTTCTGGAAAGCAGCAAGATCAACAACTGAGGTTTGAGAATAAAGTTCATGCTTTTTTTTATTTATTACTTTTATCACCTTTTTTTATTTATGTTTTTGTATCTAATATATCTATGTTAATAAATGTAGGCTGAGTTTAAATCACATATGGAGGGAATAAAGTTCTTATCCCAACATGCATTTAATTGGTTGAACAACATTCCCCCTAGTACATGGTCTAGACATGCCTTTTCAACTCAAAGTAAGTCAAATATGCTCCTTAACAACGTATGTGAGACATTTAATTCTGTCTTGAAAGACGTTAGAGCCTATCCTCACCCACATGGAGTGGATGAGGAGATATGTGATGAAGAGAAACTTTCAAAAAAGGGAGGCAGTTTCAAAAAACAAATGTAAGATAATGCCCTATGCTCAAAAGTACGTTAAAAAAAGTTGTGGGAGAAGCTAGGTTATGTTTGGTTGAACGAGCAACAACAGAGTTGTTTGAGGTGGAATATAGGGGGGATAGTCACTCTGTTAATTTACAGAAGAGATCATGCACTTGTTTTCATTGGGACCTCAATGGACTTCCTTGTATTCATGTTGTTGCATCCATACTGAAGCAAAGATTAGATGTTGATTCTTTTGTGGATGAAGCCTACTCTAAGGCTAAATTTGTGGTTGCATATGAACCTATTGTTGGACCTATGCCTGGGTATAAACAATGGCAGTGAAGTGGCTTACCTGAGCCTCTACCACCAGCAGAGAGAAGGATGCCTGGAAGGCCTTCAAGTAAGAAGAGGAGGAAAGAGGTTGGTGAAACAAGTAAAGTGAAGAGGCAAAAGAGATCAAATAAGTGCAGTAACTGTGGTGGATTAGGACACTACACAAGAACCTGCAAGAATCCTACAACTCAGCCAGAAGCTCCCAAAAGTGATGGTGGCAGGCCATTGGTGAATACACCATGGGCAATGGAAAGAAGAGAGAAAGTGCAAAAAAGACAGGCTCTAAAGGAGGCATACATGGTTGCTCATCCATCACAATTTGTTTCTCAGACTTCTCAGCCAGCCACACAAAGAAGCACAGTGGAAGATCTAGGCTAGAGAAATGAATTTAAAGTTTTTAATTGAACAATTGTGTTTTTCTGTTTGCTTTATGTAGTTGAACTTAAAAATTGTAAGGATGGGAAATCAGTATAGCTTGATGTTTGACAGGCATAGTTTTGGACAAGGATTAGCTATGTTATTTTGAACAAGTATTTGCAATGCAATGTAACTGAATTTTCATACATGCCAATTTTCAATGCAGTGAAGAGGCAAAGGAGGCTTACATGCCAATTTTCATTGCAAAATCATTTGCCAAAAGTCTACTTTATTACAAATTGTTGAAACATAATGAAAAGTCTACATCATCACTACATAATGAAACATTTTTGCCAAATACATAATGAGACATTTGAGTCCAAAAGTCTACATCATCATTACATTGTAACCTACATACATTTGAGTACAAGCAATACGATTATTGCTGTGACAATAATCAAAATACACATTGATGGTCTTCCAGTTTTGTCATCCATCTGATTCATGTTTTTCAATATTGATGCAGCTTTAAGCTTCTCCAACTCCATCTTGAGCATTTTCCTCTCTTCTTTAAGTGTTTTAACCTCACAATTCAACAAACCCACCTCACTTTTAATGCGATTATTCTCAAAGATAATTTGATTGACAACATCCATTTGCCAATTAGTAGGATTAAGATCAATCCACTCAAAAAACTTGTAACCACGCACCTTAGTGATTGAGTTCTATATAGCACAAGCTTGAAACCTCCTACCAGGGTTGTTAATCGTCCATGAAGTGGCAAAAGCGGCTGGGTTACCACAGTAGCATCTTCTTCTCTCTCCAAAGCTACATCCTGAGCTACCATGGGAAAAAATGTTCTGAGACAACCTTGAAGACATTTCACCTAAATTGATGAACCCTAACTATTTCCAAGTTGGGGGAAAAATGAGATAAAAACAATATAGATGAAATTAATAACAATTAAACTATACATGTGGTTTTAGGGCTAAAGGGCGCCTTATATTAACAACAACAACAAAAAAAACAGAATTGTGAGAGACAAAGTTACATGAGAGATGATGAAGAAATGGAGAAGTGAGAGAAAAGAAAGTTTCAACAGTGAGAAATGAAAGAGAGCAAAACTCTAACATTCAAACATGAGAATATATATAAGATGGAAGTGTTTGATGTTAAGGGCATTTTCGTCATAAAAGATGAACTTAAATGACAAATTTCAAAATTTGCTATAAGATTCCGCCGGAGTGAAATCTTTGACTGTAATTTGTCATCAGAATTTATAAGTTGGGTGTAATTTACAAATATATTTATATAAGGCTGTAATTTTCAAAATCATGTTTATAAAAGGTTGTAATGAACAATTTTGCCTTTTTTTTTATGAATTTAAAATTTTTATATTTGTATTAAAGTTTGAAAAGTATTTCTTTGAGTTTTATAGTATATAGACAATTTATTATCACAAATTCTTATTTCAGACGGACATTATCCGTTTTAAGTTTAAGACAGGTCAATTACATGCTAAATCACCCCACTTGTTTCCTAAAATATACCAAAAATTTTGTCTTTATTACCAATTTACCACTACTTAATAATACTTGACCCGTCTTAAACTTTAAACTGAATAGCTGTCTTAAGCAAGACTTACCGATTTATTATACGTGCATCAATATGAGGATTCCACAAAAGTTTGGTTTTGAACGGGAGAGTGGATGAGAGGGAGAGGGAGAGGGAGAGGGAGAGGGAGATATGAGATATGAACATTCCACAAAATATGTTATAGTGTAATACGACTCTATGTCTGAATCCAAACAAAATAACGGTGTACTAGTTGGGTCTAAAAGTAAACAACGTACAAGACTACCTAGTTAAGTACACAAAACCTTTTCTAATAGAAATCGAAAACAATAAGAATATCCTGACAATACATGGAATATACTTCCATATTTGTTGAGTATTAGTGTTTTTAAAAGAGAAGTGAAATCGTGGAAAAGCAAGAGATGATTGGAAGCAAGAGAGTGGACGTTGGAAATCGTGGAGAATTGAGAGAGATTCATGCATATCAATCAGCAGTGTCTTTCCAAGTTGCTCTTGTCTTGATGTACCCTTTGTCCTCAATGAATTAATGATGATGTGTTCCCATTTTTAAAAAAAACAAACTTGGTTTTCGTATCCAGTGTTCATACTATCAAACCTGGACCAAATTAAACCTAGATAATGAATGCGTGTTGCCCTTCCTCGTCCTCGAGTTAATAGTAGTTTCAGGACCTAAACTTTAGAATTTTTTCCACTTAAAGATCGGAACTTTCAAAATATTCAGTTAAGTACCTATGCAAGCAACCCTGGTGACTTTATGTCAGAAGTGTTTAATTCAAGTGGAAGACAAACATATCCGTCAACAATGAAGATGGGTCGAAGTGTCTTTCACAAAGAGGCAAATGGGAGTGAGTTTTTATTTTCCCTCCCACGCCCTTACCTCTTTGTGAGAGGTAACCTTACCTGTCTTTATTGAAGACGGATATGCCCGTCTTCAACGAGACTTGCTGAAATAATTTTGACAAAGTCATACTTCCTCCCTTCAACTCTACTTTACGACTTTCACTTTTGCACATTATTCATGAGTCGGCATCTATTTGCACTTTTCTCTCAATATATAAGTGAAATTATATTCATGTGTGATTTAGTTTGATTCGTCTTTACGAGTAGATTAAAAATATCTAACTTTTATAATTTTTGCAAATACGTATCTAAAGATATTTATCGCGTAAAACACGTCTTGGCATACGTGAAAAAGTAAATTGGTAGAGTGAAGTTGAAGGGAGAAAGTATCTGACTTGTAATTTTAATGTCTCACGCACTTAAAAAGGAATTTTTTTATCAAATTAGCGTTCACCAAGTAACTATTTCAGCTTTAGGGCTCATTTGAAACTATTTGTTCCAAATGGGTCCACGTCATCGCATATTTTTTTTTGAATTTTTTTAATAAAGCCTTTGGCCTTGCCAACGGTTTTACCCCATTCATTATGAAGTCGCTGGCCGTGCCAACAGGTTAGCCCGTTATTAAAAAAAGCACTCACCTGATGAAGCAGAAGCTTCTGTAAACTTGGCAAAATGAATACAAAGAGAAGCCGCTGGGGGCTAGCGGTTTTACCCCCAAAACACACCTATGTCGAGTGAGGGAATGAGAGAGTGAGAGCGTTTATTTTATATAGCAGACTAAACCGTTGGCAAGGCCAACGACTTCATAATATACAAGGGGTAAAACCGTTGACAAGGCCAGCGGCTTGTTGTAATGTCCAGTTTCCTCAAAATACAGGAGCTTCTGCTTCATGGATGATTTTAAGAACAGGTAAGCCGCTGGCAAGGTGAAAAAGTTTTATTAAAAAATTCAAAAAAAAAATATGTTATGACGTTGACCCAATTGGAATAAATAGTTTCAAATAAGTTCTAAAACGTAAAATAGTTATTTGGTGAACGCTAATTTGATAAAAAAAATTCGTTAAAAAGGGATAAAAATTTGTTTCATCGATGATTCTATGAACCATATCTTTGCAACTTGCACACCGACAAATCAAGGGAGCACCTCCCTAATCATGTACGATGAGTTTTCAACGAGTACACTTATATCAACCTTTTATTGGCCTCTTTCAAACGTTTGCAACTAACCTTACCGATACATAACGGAATGTTACGTATTTCCTTAACTGGATAATTTTAAAGATAGAATCCTTGATGGAAAAAAATATATAAAATTCGTGTCTTCTTTATCTTGACTCGCTCTCTCCCATTTCTATATCATTTGGGAAAAATTATTCAACTCGTGCAATAATACACTCCATTACTTTATATATTGTAATTAGCTCTGGTAAATGGGCCAATTGGATCGGTACAGTTTGGGTCTGTCATTAATTTTGGGTTAATTTGGGCCAGGTCATTTCGTGTTTTGGGTTGTTTTGGGTTTGTAAGTCGGGTCTGTTTCGAGTCAACCGGGTCAGGTTATTTCGGATTGGGTAGTTTTCGGGTTAATGAATAAGGGAGAAAAAGCTATTTTAGGTCTTTTAGGTTTAATTAGAGCTATGTTTTGTCGGGTCTTTTTCGGGTTGAGGGGTTTCAGATCGGGTCATTTAATTTTCAGGTCGAGTCATTTATGGGTCAAGAAAGCTATGGTCATTTTCAGATCGGGTCTGATCAAATCAGGTTTCGGGTCACATTCGAGTGCTGCAATTCGGATCTCGGGTCAGCATTTCGGGTCGGGTTACTTTTACCAGGTCTATTTGTAATACATAATATATACTCAAAACAATCATATAATAAATAAAATGTTCATGTTATTTAATAGGACCATATCACCATATATATGTATCTACTATTAACATCAAGTAACCGTATGAAAAGTACAGTATAATAAAATTCATCTAAACATGCATGTTGTAAGATTAGAGAAGAATACGATTAAGCTTGATTCTATTAACAAATGATACAACGTATTACGAACTTGGAAACCAAGTAATTACGATATATTACAAAGATATTAGGAAGATAAAACTAAGTAGTACTTACATAAAAGAGTCATTAAATTTCAACCCAAACCCGTTAATTTCGTATCAAGATCGTATCGGGTTCATGTCGTGTTTTCGCGTCGTGTCATTGTTTTCCGGCTTTAGTTTTGGTGTATTTGAAGTTAATTATTAGTATATATATAATAAATATAATATAAGTTTGGAAACTATAAAATAATAGTCATTTAAGTTTTGGAAAGTAGATAACTTAAGAAAAATAATTAGATTATAATAGTCCACCTTAAATTAAATAGTACAAATTAAACAATTAGGTAACTAATCAATTTAAGTAAAGTTTTTCTTATTTATTTTTAATATATTAGTTCGATAAAATTAACCGGAAATATTAAATTTAGCTGTAAAAAATAACGACAGTAGTCAAAGTAACAATAGTAACTGCGTCAGTAACATGAGATGCAGTGAAAGGTTATAATATTAATAGCATGAGTAGTGAATGTAATTTAGTTGATAAACTTTATATCTATATTATGGAAAAATAGCGGAAGTAATCAAACTAATAATAGTGACCGAGCGAGTAGTCAAAGTAATTGAATTAACTGAGGATGTAGTGAAAATAATAATACTAACAAGGAGATTAGTAAATGTGTCTCATAATTTTTTTGATAAATTTTACATTTATATGATAGAAAAAATATATCATAAATGGAAAATGTATTAGTTATATATGGAAGTTTAACGCAATTCTGTAATTTTGTATCAAAAAATAAAATTTTAATGGTAAATAGAGGTAGCCCAGGAAGAGTCAGGCCCCAAATCTAGTACTATATATATATATATATATATATATATATACACTCTATCTCTCCTCCCCCGCCCTCCCTTGGCGCCCCCCCTTCCCCTCACTGTTATCTCCCCCTTTCTTCTCCTCTCCTCGTTTCCCTCGCTCTTCCTTCCTCTCTCTCTCTTCTCTCTCTCTCTCTCTCTTCTCTCTCTCTCTCTCTCCTTCCTTTTTCTCCGTCTTCCCTTTGTTCTCCTCCTCCGCTCTCTTACTTCCTCTCCCTTCGTCTCAATATTATTGTTCTCTACTTTATATGGTACATTGTCTCTTAAATCCAACCCTTATATGATTCAGGATTAATACGAGGTAAAAATTCCCTCCAATTTTCTGGAAATGGCTCATTCTTTTTCGCTCTATTCACTATTAGAGCATCTCCAATGGTAAGCTAATTGCTACTAGCTTATTTTTGACACATCATTATATTAAGCTACTACCATTTTAAGCTAGAATTCTATCCAATGGTTTATGTAATTTACTAGTAGTTTATGTTGACTCACTTAATAGACTCTCTATTTTTCTATTTGCTATGTTCCTCATGTGGGTCCATTTAAGCAATGGAGCTACTAACTCATAATTTTTGTGGGTCTATTTGAGCAAAGGTAGTCTACTTGGACAACTTCAATGGTTGAGCTACTAACTTGCAATTTTACAAGCAAGTACCTAAGTTAAATCATTGGAGATGCTCTTATTGCCCCATTTCCTTTTTAAGTATGTTTTTTTTGTTAACAAAATTCAGACTTTTTTATTGGTGAGACTCATCATCCACTCACAACCTTAAGTTTTGCGCGAAATGCAAATGAGACATTCCAGAGAATTAAAGGGAGTATAAAATTAGTACGAATTAGTATTTTGATAAAATTAACTTGAGAATAATTTCTGAATTTAAATAATATATTCATTATTGTTAAAAAATCAAGTAATTTATAAAATAATCATTATACAATAATTATGAATATTAATAAGGATTATAATTATTGGGTCGACCTTTTCATATCACATTATCACATGCGAAATCAAAATGAAAAGTAAACTCTTATATCGGTCCCTACAAGCCTTGCAACTTTGCAAGCAAGGTGTGTAGCGAGTTATGACTACATGCACATCTCTATAAAACCCCCATACTTTGAGCAACTATTTGCAAAACCTTGTAAACCAAATAACAAGAAAATGGTTACGATGCATAAACAATTATCCAAGTTAAAAACTCCGAGTAACATGTAACAACAAGGATCCAAGACGATAGCCATTATTCTTGTCGCATTAATCTCCTTTATTTCCTCATCAAACTCATATGCACTACCAACAACAACAACTACAACTTCTCTTAGAAACGTGCATTTTAGAGCTCAAGAATTGCATGAAAATGGTCACGAAATTCCTCACTTTCGGATGCTTAATAGAAGGAAACTGATTCAATGTCCTTTAAATGTGAATCCTTATCTTAAGATTACTACCAATGTCGGTTCTTCTTCCCTTCTTGATGACCAGAATGTCATCGTCACCGTCTCCGGCGTATTGCAGCCGTCCGATAAGCATTGGGTTGCCATGATCTCTCCTTCTCATTCAAGGTATATATTACCTTCTCTATTTATATCCTTTGTCTGATACGGAGTACTTCTTATGTCTCAGTTAATAGTTTATCTTTTTGGTTACAATGTTACATTATGAAGTTATTATGTACTTTTTGCTTGGTAAAATAAAAACAATATTATTAGAAATATTATGAAATGATACTTTGTCATATTTGAACTCATCAGTGTGCAGAGCTGTCTTCTCAACACTCTCCTTTACAAAGAGACGGGAGATCTTAGCCATTTGCCTCTCCTTTGCCATTACCCCGTCAAGGTAACCTACCTACATTTTCTATTTTTCATTCCACATTTATTTCTAACCCTTTTTTCTAATGTTTAATTGACTCCCAATGTTACTATTACATGTTTTTCAAGTACGCTAGAATTTAACAAGAGGTAGTCTTGTACTCTTGTGTAGCCGATTTTATACTATAAAACATATTCAAATACTACTCTATTATTGGATAAAAAAATGGTTACTAAAACTTTGTTTTATTTGACGATTAATTTGTATAAGACCGCTTATACAAAAATTATTCCAAAATGATTCATCAAAACATTTTTGCTTTATATGTATGCATGTTATGATTCTTAGTACTCCCTATAAAACAATGATCACACTAAAAAAAAACTTTTACAATTGATAAATAAGAGCACTTAGGAGAGGGGATTGAGAGGGGTATTTTAAAGGAAAAAATCGTCACAAGGGAGATTTGTTGAACAATTATCGTAGAATTTTGAGAGGGCGTAAAAATCTACAATGAAAGTGTTTACATAGGCATTATGTCAATATATGAATAACAGTAGTGTTTAACAACTAATTAAACCCAGTAGGTACACCAGATACGTATGTACCTCATTAACTACATTAATTATGAAGCAGCTCATCAATGATCTTTGTAAAACATTTAATAAGCAGATAACAAGTGCAGAGTATATTTTCATATTTTCAACATTAGCTCGCATTATGTCAATATATGAATAACATTAACTCGCACTATGGAAGCTAGAGGATTGGCCCTTCACTTGCCCTCCACAGTTGCATAATATGAGAGGAGCACTATCCGTTTTCAGCTTGTGAGGGACTGACAGATAGTGTCCGTCTTCAATGAGAATTTGTGCTTCAACCTTTGGAGGAACTATGTTTTTGTCCAAATCGTTTTCCTTTTCTATTTAATTAATTTAATTAATATCTCTATCAATTTAGTAAAATGTGTGGCCATTGAAAGAAATTGAAAATGGGAGATGTATGTAAAATTAGCTCGAATAGAGACTCGAGAAGTGAGTAGAACCGTTAGAGATGAGTTGCTTTCAAGAGATGTGTACGTCCTTTTTTGGTTTTTGTATTAAAAAAAATTGTATACGTGTGCTAATTAAAAGGGTGGATGCCGAAATACATAGTTACATACTTGCGTGATGTGAAGGATAAACTAGGATTGCTTCCACTCAATACTTGAATCATTAACTTGGCTTTCAAAGTTTTAAAGCTAGTATTTTGTTGACTAAGCATCTCATTATACAATTTGAGACTGATTTTAAATGTTTTCATGTGCTCCCACAAAAGTTGTATCTTAAAAACCACATATTCTCATTAGGAGTGAGCAAAACCGTATATCCGATACGGTTTTTAAAACCGTATCGGATATCCGGTTTTAAAAATCTCAATTTTGAGTATCTTTATCCGATACGGATTTTTCGTATATCCGGAAATCGTATATCCGGTATCCGGTTTTCCATTTAATTTATGTAAATTTTATGTCTTATTTTTATTTTTTTGTGATTTTATGATTTTTGCTTAATAAGATAAAAAAAGTATCACATATTATAAGTATAAATAACTTAAAAATGTATAAAAGTAATAAGATTGAGTCACGGATATACTCGGCGTTTAGTGGTTTTATGATTTTATTTTTATATTTTATATTAAAAGTAGGAACCGTATCGGAAATCGTATATCCGGTTTCAAATTTTGCCGATACGTATCCGATACGGTTTTTTATAAACCGTATCGTATATACGGAAATTCATATCGGATATACGGAAATCCGTATAATTGAAACCGTATATCGTATCGGATACGTATAATAAAACCGTATCGTATATTTTTGCTCAGCCCTAATTCTCATTTAAGATATGTTAACCTGTTTTAAGTTTATGATAAGTTAAACCCCCCTTATAAAGGGTAAACGGAAAGGCAAGTAGGAGATAAATGGAGCCCCCCACTTATATCCTACTTGCTCTTTGTGAAAGGAGTTTGACCCGTCTTAAGATTAAAATAGGTCTCTTAAATGAGACATTCTGCTTAAAAATAATTACTGTAAGTACAAAAACATATTTTGATTTCCATCTCAATTGATTGTTTACTAAGGAGTACTTCTTTTTACATAAAGATAATTTAATTGTAGGTAAATAAATAATGGTACAAATTGAAAAATTGTGGTACAATTGAAAATAGATCTCACCACTTGTAAAATGCAATTTGAATATAACAAATTTTTATATTATCGGCTATAGCAAATGATAGTACCATTGGAGCAAACAAAATAAGTAATTGATAGATTTCATAATAGAGTAATTCTTATTGATAATAATGTGTTGTTTTATGAATACAAATATACAATGATCTTATATTTATAGTATCACAAAGATACCTAACTCAACTTAAATATCTCATATAACTTGTCTCAATATATTATTTCCTAATATTATTTTAATATTATCTCATATGACTCCATATGAGATCTTATTCCCTAATAGTAATTCAATTTTGAGCAAGATGTGGTACCTAGTGTCGAAGTCTCGGAGGTGGCTAGGATAGGGTGGTTGTGCGTTACAAAAATAGGAGTTTTTTTTTTTGACAAACGTAAACAAATGTACATAGAATGATTCCATATCTTCCTATAAAGCCATATTTTGACTTTCTTTCTAAAGTATCTCCTCTTTTATGTAAACCTCAACCTTAGCCTTGGACTGTTTTAGTCTTCACCTTCCTTCATCCCCTACTCTATCACTTATAAGTCCAATACAGAATACAAATCCTACAATAAATCAATAAGCCTTGCTTGTGACATGTCAAATTCCCTTCACAAAAAGCAAGTGAAAAGGCAAGTGAAAGCTCCATTTGCACCTCACTTGCCCCCCCCCCTCCACCTACTCTTTGTGAGATGGATTTGACCCGTTCGCAAACTTGCGACGGGTAAGTCAGTTACAAATGAGAATTTATGACGATAAATTGGGTTCACTTAATATTACTCATAAGCCCTTAGTCTTGATGAAGAGATTACATTTCGTCTTTTGCTGAAAACGGAGTAAATATGATCCATTTAAAATGATTTGTTACCAACACTATTTTTTAAGTTATAACATGTCATTTTCAGATGGTTATATATGTGGTTAAAATGTACATTTAACCCGTTTTCAGGTACATGTTGAATATAAATTTGCGCCTAATAAAATTGGTCCGGTAGTTTCATGAGTACTGAGTAGAGGTGTACAGCGGGCCGGGCTGCAGCGGGTCGGGCCGGGCTGGAAGCGGGCCGGGTTGTGGGAGAGGGAGCCCGAGCCCACACTGCGGGCCAGAGGGGTGCGGGCCAGGCCGGGCCGGGCTGGGGATTTGGTGGCCCTGGACCGGCCCGATTGGGAAAAAATGGGTGCGGGTCAGTGTGGGCTGGGCGGGCTGGGGGTGTGGGCCGGGGAAAATGGAGCCCGGGACCGGCCCGGGTTGGGGAAGCGGGTTGGGCGGGCTGGGGTAGCAGGCCAGCGGGCCGGGGAAGTTGGAGCCCGGTTAGGCGGGCCGGGTCAGTGTGGGCCGGGCCGACCCGCAATGTTGGCCAGCTCTAGTACTGAGTACTTGAGTAGTGAGATAAAACAAAATATACGGAAGAGATAACACTCCTTAAAGCAGAAGTCTTGGGTCACTTGCAATTTGCACCGAATAATTAAGCTTTAAACAATTAAACATTCTATTCGTTCCTACGTTATTTATGGTGTGGCAGGCATATTTATTCTTCGGCAGCAGATTGCCGAATAACGTTGTCTCTCACGTTCCAAGTACATGCAACTCCAAACTAATCGCCCACTCATCAATCATCATCTCAATTACTCGGTATCTAATAACCACCAACTTAAATCTTAAAATAAGGACGGAATTATCTTTCAAGGTTAACATTGTATCACATCATAATGCTTCTATATCATCACTAACTAGTTTTAAACCCGTACAACAAATGCACGGGTCATAATAGTACCAGCTATTATTGAATACATGAGCTAAATACTATAGAATTTAAAACGTTGATTCTATATGTTAAGTACTTTATGTATAATACATGTTTTTTTATGATCCTATGGAGGTGAAAGAAATTGGCGGGGACTCACATATACCGGAAAAAAATACTCATTCATCAAAATCAAACATATATGGGATGACCCTCAAATTTAAAACTCCATTATAATGTTCTTATTAGTTTGTAAATTGTTTGGGTTGATTTTAACAATTTGACTAAATGTATAACTTCTAGTTATAATTTCAAATGCTAATAAACATCATCAAATGTAGCTATGTTACAAAGTATATAAATAATAATCAGTTCAAACTTTGAAAAAACTCTTTGTAATGATTATTAGTCAATTAAACAATTATGTTGATATCGAATTTGAGAAATATTTTTTTTGTGGTGATTTATCTTCCTACATTAATTTGTCTAAACTCTTTTATTGATTTCTCATCGCCACTTGATTTTTTTTATCTTTTTTTGCATGTTGACGTAATTTGAAAACATCTTTTATCTAATGTCTTATACAAACGTCTCATACGTGGAAAATATTATTGATTTAATTTTAGGAATATTGTTATTTATGTGTTCGTTTTTTTGCCATATTAGTTATTTAAAATTTCATATACTAATTATTATTGCTTGCATTTGATTATACTGAATCATATATTATTGGGAATAATGATTTGCCATCACTTGTAAATATAAAAAATAGCGTACCATTAAATATTATTTAAAATTTATAATCTTTCAGTAATTATTGTGTGAGACCGTCTTACACTATTATATAAAGAGACAATTTATTTATTAGTAGTTTAATACTAAATGCATTAACATTTTATAAAAATAGACCGTCTTATTCTATAATTTGATATTGAATCATATTACAGGACTTTAATCTCGGAATAATCTTAATCTTCATTTGATTTGGGAAAAAAAATTCCTTTTATATTTACTTGCAATTACTTTATAACTAATATAAATATTTCTGATTTAATATTTATTTACCAACAATTTTTTATTGTGGAATATTTTATTCGTTCACGATTTTATATCATATGATTGTTCTTCACTAATTTTACATGTACCACCTGTTAAAATTGAAGTTCGGAGGTCTTCAAATTTTAAATTTGTAATATATATTGAATGCCATTTTAATTGTAATTTTTTTTACCGTTCTCATATTAATTGTGGAAAACTGGAAATGTTAAGAGTTTCATACATTGTCATTATATTTTCTATAGTTTTAGAAATGGTGAAACTTTGTGGAAATGAAGGAAGAGTAATTAAATTAAATCAGGTGAGAGAGTAATTAAATCAAGTGAGGAGAGATAATAATTAATTCTTAGCAATGATAGTGGGCCAATTTTGCCTTTTTTCCCTTGATTTCAGCCAACCAATAGGAAGTCAGGAATTGTTTTTCCTTTTATATAAAGTAGATTCAGCATATTGTCCAACTAATTTAAATTTGTTTGAGTTTACGTGTAATTTGTCTGAGTTTTTGTTTATGTTTATGTTTATAGGTTATATTCTGCGGACTATTTTTTATCCGTCAAAACTCAAATTTAATCAAGCTTATAAGTAGAGCTGGCAAGTCTGACCCGACCCGAGTGACCCGACCCGAAACCCGAGCAAAACCGACCCGACCCGACCCGAGAATACTGCAACCCGAAACCGACCCGACCCGACCCGTTGACGACCCGTAACCCGTTGACGACCCGAAAATCAGTGACCCGAACCCGACCCGACATTGACCCGACCCGATATTGACGCTCTGACAATTATTAACCTTAATAATGATCAAAATGAAAGTGATTTATTGTTTAAATTGATATGTTTGACTTAATAATGAAAAAATTAAACCAAATAATAATTTAAAACTAGATTTAATGGAAAAATATTGAAATATTGCGAAAAAATAACCGGACCCGATTACGACCCGACCCAAACCCGACCCGACCCGATGTATCATTTGACCCGAAAATGACCCGACCCGACCCAACCCGACCCGATTGTCTGACCCGAACCCGACATGACCCGACCCAAATCCGACCCGACTGACCTGATTGCCACCCCTACTTATAAGTAATATCATGACACGCGTTCGTTTCGTGTCCGTATACATATTAATATTCGTTTTGTTGCTACCTGACTTTTACAGCCATTTCTTGACACTTTTCTTAAACACTATTCAATAAATTTAATAATACTCGTATAGAATATTATTTTGAGGTGTTCTATTTGCATGTAAGACAATTATATAAATGCAGTTCAAAAATAATTGTTGATTTATTTTACTCTTGGCTTAAAGCCACTCATCCAACACAAGTGTTGATTAGAGCCGGCAAACAATGACACGTCAAGAAAACACGGCATGAATCCGACACAAAATTAATGTTTTTGGATTGAGGCTTAATAACCTATTTATGTAAGTGGGTCAACACGAACACGACACGAGATTTATATCTTTTTTTTAAAAATAAATTACATGTGGATGCTGCCATGCTGAGAGTTTATATCTTTGTAGTACGGTCTATTTGTCTAAATACAGTAAAAAAAAAAAAATCTATAAACCATTTCAACTAAAATACTAAAGTGATAGCTGTGACTCATATATATCCGTATATTTATATCCTATTACTATCTAGGTTATGTAGTTTGATACTTGTAAGAATTGCATGAACAAAATCAATTGGTTAATTTGTAGGAATATATGATGAAATTCATTTGTTTTCCCAAATGTAGGCTGCATATTTAAAAAGTGATGGAGACTATTTATCATGCAAAAAAAGGGAATGCAAAGAGAAGGCAGAAGATGGAAGTTGCTTAATTAGGACTTGCAGTGCCTCATTGACATTTCATGTTATCAACATACGCACAGACATTGAATTTGTGCTTTTCGCCAACGGTTTCGACACTCCGTGCATTTTGAAGAGGACCGATCAGCCACTTCCATTTGTAACTCCGAACAAGCCTCTTTATCCGCATTTATCTGCTGTCGACTCCACTGCTACTGCGGTACATTATACATAACTATACTCAATTTCGTTATTCTATCGACCTATTATTATAGATAGGTCGACTTGCAGTAAGACACATGATAGGACTCTGTTCGGTTGACCTATGTTAAGTAAAAAGTCGGTGTACTTGTTCGAATAGAAAGAAACTTAAAACGCATATAAAAGGGTGACACCGAGATATGAGTACTGCATGCCAAATATAAGAATATCGTATTTTCCAAATGTGGAGGGTGTTTAACCTTAGGTAAGTGTTTAATTAATTAACTATGTGCAGATGAGAGTAACTTGGGTGAGTGGAAGTATTGAACCTCAACAAGTTGAGTATGGTAATGCCAAATCCAAGATTTCCTCTGTCACAACTTTCACACAAGCTGATATGTGTGGTAAGTGCTAATTACATTTTGGTATAAAACCATTTTACGTAAGTGTTACGGTAAAACTAAGTGATATCTTGAAAATTTAAAATTATTCATCTATTGTCTAATTTTGGATAGAATTAATAATGTGAAATTTGGTGAATATAAATACTAGGTAATGCGGTAAAAAGCCCTGCGCAGGATTTTGGGTGGCACAATCCAGGTTATATTCATACAGCTGTTATGACAGGCCTTACACCTTCAACCATTTCTTCCTACAAATTAGGAAGGTAATTTTGACTTTCATTTCCCATTTCTGATTTACCCAAAACTACTTATGTTGTTAATACAAGGATCCTGCTGCATGTATTTGATTCATTCCCCCTATCCGTCATTTACGGGAGCCTTTGAGACACTGAGACAATATTGTTTATGTTTCCATTGAATAGTGATTCAGTTGGGTGGAGTGATAACATCCAATTCCGGACACCGCCGGTCGGAGGATCGGCCGAGTTAAGGTTTTTAGCATTTGGCGATATGGGTAAAGCTCCCCAAGATGGTACAGTTGAGCATTATATTCAGGTACAGTATGAATGACCAATATGCTTATACAAAGTACAAATTTTGGTTAAACATTCAGTTCATAATTAACCACCGACTAATTAAATTTAAATTCTGATGGCATTGAGTAGCCAGGGTCACTATCTGTGGCAGCCGCATTAACAGAAGAAGTAGCATCAGGCAAGGTGGACTCCATTTTTCACATTGGTGATATAAGCTATGCTACCGGTTTCTTAGTCGAATGGGACTATTTTCTTCATCAAATCACTCCTTTTGCTTCTCGACTCGCTTACATGACAGCGATTGGCAACCATGAAAGGTTTTTGTTACCTTAACGCCTACTTTTCAACCCAAACAATATTGATTTTATTTAACATTCATTTTCACATTTCCCTTTAGGAGAAACATAGATTGATTCAGGATCAGTATATATAACAGCTTACATGACAGCGATTGGCAACCATAAAAGGTTTTCTTTTCTTGATTTACAGCATATTGACTGTGTTCATTGTGATGATGAATAGGGACTACATTGATTCAGGATCAGTATATATAACACCGGACTCTGGTGGAGAATGTGGCGTTCCTTATGAGACGTATTTCCAAATGCCTACACCAGCTAAGGATAAGCCTTGGTACTCCATAGAGCAAGGCCCTGTACACTTCACCGTTATTTCTACTGAGCATGACTGGAAGCCTAATTCAGAACAGGTATCGAATCATTATAACCCTTGCCTATTGCCTAGTTCATATATTTGCCTTTTTGGGTTATACTCGGTAAACAGGGATATAACTTAGGTCATATGTTTGCTCTTGTGCAGTATAAGTGGATGAAATCAGATATGGCCTCGGTAAATAGGGCAAGAACTCCATGGCTCATCTTCACCGGGTATGTATGTCAAACTTTAGGTTCAGTAGCAACATACTCACTGAATATCACAGAGCATTTTAAATATGCATTTATTTTAAAAATTTGGAACCATTGGAGTTATGTCTGATGCAAATTCTGCGATTATTTCAGGCACAGGCCGATGTACACCTCGGCCAAAGCGGCTTTGATAAGTATTGATCCATTATTCGTGAATTATGTAGAGCCATTGCTACTTCAAAACAAGGTACTTATAACTAACGTCTTCTTATTTATATCATCTTCTTATACTTACTATAACTCGCCCCATTGGTTCTTGTATTGCCGATTTCTAGGTTGATTTAGCCTTGTTTGGGCATGTTCATAACTACGAGAGAACTTGTGCGATATATAAAGCGCAATGCAAGGCCATGCCGATTAAAGATGAGAACGGGATAGATACTTACAATAACTTGAACTATACAGCTCCGGTTCAAGCTGTTATAGGAATGGCAGGGTTTTCATTAGATGAATTCTCAGACAATGTAAGCACATCATCACCACATGTACTGAATATGAGACCGCGATTATCGTCTACGGAATACAGTATAAGAGCATGTAACTGATCTTCATCTACATTGGGCAGGTACATGACTGGAGTCTATCAAGGATCTCAAAGTTTGGATACACAAGAATACAAGCAACAAACAAACAACTCAAGTTCGAGGTTAGCGTTGCAATATTATAGCAAAATATACATTGCTAAAATGTTCCATATTCATTATGGAAAACTGAATTTTCTTATATATAAATAGTGATACTGCATCAACATAATACTCCGTATTTTACAAGTACAACAAATCAATTATTTGGAATTCAAGCAAAGTTTATAGTTAGTCTGGTTTTTGATTGTGCAGTTTGTGAACTCAAATACAAGGCAAGTTGAAGATTCGTTTCGTTTGATGAAATAGAGATGAAAAAAGCTTGAAGATTTATATCCAGATTCCCAAGTATATATACAGTTATTAGGATAACATATATCACTATAGATCATTTAGTTCATACTTTAGTATTATTTTTTTACAAGGGAGGGGGATTTATTATTATACTAAAAATGTGATGGGAACAGAGTAATGTAGCACATAATTTGACTATACACATACTTTATCAAAGAGATACTGATCAGCATTTTTGTATGTGAATGTACTTTTGACAACTTACCAATTGTGTTGGTATCAAGAATATTTGTTTTTATTTAAGTCGATCTCCCTCCCATTCAACTAGTGGATGTTTACGTTTTTATTCTTTTGTAAGAAGTATGATAATAAAAACTAAATAAATAGGAGGGAGGGAGTATATGCCACGTTGAATAACTAATACAAATCATCAAAATAAAAAAAGTAAGATATAAATACTAAATTAAATTGAGCTCAGGAGTCGGTTTATATAATAGGTTGGTTATGCATAGTACTGTTCTAATTGAAGTACAACCTAGGCATTGTTATAGACATTTTCTCTTCACAAAATTAGCAGTAAAATCAGATCGTATTCACCTCCTCGCTAGCAGACGTTTTTCATTCTTCAATAGAGCGAGTTTTTGTCTCAATACATGAATTTAAGCTTCTCACGCCTCCGGTCTTTGGTTATCTTCCAGGTTAACCATCTCGTCATTATCATTCACACTCCATTGCTAAAAGCCCCCAGATTTTGCAGGTGCACTGATAGATATATACAGCTTCATTCTTATGTTCCTCCTAATTAAATGCACTCCTAACAAAAATTAAAAACAAGCAGTATCCTAACTTTCGTAAGGTGCGGTTTCTACATCTCTTTTGCTTTAAGCCAACGAAAGAAAAAACTAAAAACAAACAGAAACAGAAAACAAATACTCCGTACTTGAATCAATATATATATATATATATATATATATATATATATATATATATATATAGGCAAGTTATAATGAGTCCACTTTCAAAATTGAGTCCATGAGTCCTCATCTTGCCCTTTGTATGAAAGAGATAGAGGGACAAGATTAGAACAAGATGGAAGGCTAAGATTAAAAGAAAAATGAATGGATAAGATTAGAACAAAATGAAGGGACAAGATTAGAACAAAATGAGTAAGTTTTAATGACTTTCACCTACATTCCGAGTGTAACTTTAATATTTATTTATGTAACTTCAACCTTTTTTTTGTGTAACTTTAAATCAAAATGTGATTTAAACTATATAAATTTGAATTTATGTAATTTTAAGACAAATTTATGTGATTTTTGTTTTTTTATGAGGCGAACTTTAGTCATTAAGAGTGAAACTTCAACCATCATTTTTGTAACTTTAAATTAAAATGTGATTTCGACTATATAAATTTGAATTTATATAATTTTTAAACAAATTTATGTGATTTTAGTTTTTTATGAGTGTAACTTTAATTCTTAATTGCGTAACTTTAAGTTAAAATATGAATTAATTTTAATATTTAAATAAGTGTAACTTTAACCTTTATTAGTGAAACTTCATTTATTAACTGTGTAACTTTAGTGAAAGCATTTTTAAAATAATACTCAAAAAATAAATATTTGTCGTTTTGGGTCGGGTTTAAAACTATTTATCAAAATGGTGTCCACGTAGGCTCGGATTTCGCGAACCAAAAACACGGAGGAAACACGCCATTGGCAATGGCGTGTTTCTAATGAGTAGGAAAATGCAAACTTACAAAAATTGACTAAAAGTAAACACGCCATTAGGAATGGCGGGTTTTCTTACAGAGACACGCCATTGGGAATGGTGTGTCTATGAACAGTACAAATTTTTTTTTTTTTTTTTATTTTAAAAAAAAAAAAAAATTTAAAGACACGCCATTGGGAATGGCGTGTTTGTTCCGTATTTTAGGTTTTGAAAACCCGAGCCTACGTGGACACCATTTTGATAAATAGTTTTAAACCCGACCCAAAACGACAAATACTTATTTTTTCAGCATTATTTTAAAAATGAACTCAACTTTAGTCAATTATAGTGTAACTCATGTTTAGGTAATTATAGTGTAATTCATGTTTAGGTAACTTTAGTCTTTTCTAATGCAACTTCAGTCCATACTAATGTAACTATAATCATTAATTAAGTAACTTCAGTCCTTAATAAGATAATTTTAGTCCAGTGCAACTTTAGTCCATAATTGTGAAACTTTAGTACATACTAGTGAAACTTTAGTCCATAATTGTGAAACTTTAGTACATACTAGTGAAACTTTAGTACATACTAGTGAAACTTTAGCCCATACTAGTGTAACTTTAGTATATACTAGTGTAACTTCAGCTCATACTAGTGTAACTTTAGTTCATAATTTTGAATCTTTAGTCTATAATGATGTAACTTTAGATATAGAAACAACCATTACCCCTCCTCCGTCACCAACAACTATAATCGACCAACAACAACAAAAAAACCTAGATCTAATATCTAATAAAAAAAAAAGAAAAATATGAAGAGATCTAAAAAAAATCCACCAAACCCAAAAAAAAAAACGAAAATTAATAAACAAAATACGATCTTGAAATAAAACAAGCATACTAATGATGTAACTTTAGTAGATAATGTAACACCCGCAAATGTACCCTATTTTTCTAGTAGAAATATTTCACGAAACCTTTTCAGTAAATTTAAGTTTTAAATTAGAATTTTAAGTTCCGAGTCGAATTTAGAATTTCCGAGTTCGTATTTGGAATTTCTGCGAGATTCCATGAAAAAGCCGTCTTAAGGCGAGTTTGACTTTTTGGTTGACTTTTCCACTTACTCACCCTACATATACTCCCTCATAACCTAACTCCCTCACAACTCAACCTCCTCTTCCAACACCAAAACCCCATTAAAACTCCATCACCTTATAACCTTAAGACGGAAGTCATTTCTCCGTCTCTCAACGAAACTCGACGATTTTTATATAAATCTTCTCCTCTCATCCTTCTCTTCATTTTCATACCATAAAATCCTCATTTCCATCAACTTTTTATAAAACCCATTTTTGTAGATCTAAACTTAAGACGGGCATAACTTCTTCATTTCTTATCCGAATTCAATTCCGTTTGATGTTCCGGAATCCTCTCTCCGCCCTCTTCCTTCCTATGTAAGTAAAATACTGATCTTTAAACTTTATTTTTAGTCTAATTTTCCAGAATTTCGGTCTACCTCAATATAGTGTTAAAAGTTAGTTTTTGGGTTAATTTTGAAGATTTGGAACAAGGAATCCGGTTGTGTCTTGGGCTTGCTTAAAGATTGATAATTCGGAGTACTAAAAAGGTAACGGTGAAGGGTTACTCGATATCATTTACGTGTTTTACATGATTTCCATGTTAGAATTCGTTTTTGGAATACAATTAGAAAGCTTAGAAATTATGATTTTGAGGATGATTGTTGTTAGTTGATGATTGTTGATGATGAATATTGATTGTTTAGCTAGTTGCTAGATCGATTAGGAAAATACCCCATCTATTTCGAAAATACCCCATCTAATTCGAAAATACCCCATCTATTTCGAAAATACCCCATCTAATTCGAAAATACCCCATCTATTTCGAAAATACCCCATCTAATTCGAAAATACCCCATCTATTTCAAAAATACCCCATCTAATTCGAAAATACCCCATCTATTTCGAAAATACCCCATCTATTTTGTAAGATCACTTTTACTTGTAAAATGGGAAATGATAGGAAGGTGTTGTTGGTTCTCGGGTGGACTCGTGTAAATTCACAGCACCGACCCTTTTTGGTAGAATGCTCATATCTCCTTCGTTACTTGCTTGTTTTGGGCTTGTGACCATTCGTTGGAACCGTAAGAGGATAAGCTATCACCTCCACTTGGAATTTCTGCATTCCCATATGTAGAAATCTAGTTATGACCGTTTGAAGTGAACCCTTGTTTTAGTTAGTTTCCAAACTTGTTGTTTTGGAGAGGGATCTATGTTTTTATTCATTATGCTTCATAAACTTGTTCTAATGCTTATGTATCATGTGTTGACTCATGTTTATCATATTTGAACTTATATGATTCCCTATTCTCATGTTTTGTGACGGGTTTTGGTATGTTCCCACTTTGAGTCAGTTTTTACAAATGTGACGGTTTGAGCACTATTTTGTCTTGTGCTTTGTACTCTCATTCCCTTGGCTACCTTCCCGTTCGTAAGGCTGGAATGTCGGAACAGAGAGGTATCCTACTGCTTAAATGCATGTGTTAGTGGGCATACGACGACGTTGTTGGGAGTTGAACGATATGCGTTGATCGACCCGGCCGTCAAATGTTGTGTACTTGCGAGGTGGTGTTATTTGCATGTAGCGTACCGCTTGTTATGAGGCTTGAGCTGTTTTTCCGCCTTTTTCGTGAATTGATCTACCGAATTTGAGGTACTCGGCGTTTATTTTTGTAAGACCGAGTCTTGGATGCGAAATGCTTTATCGCCTGTCGAATCGGAACATGCTTTATTCCGAGAGTCTGGCCAGATTTAGACTAGGAACGTATTATTATCGTCGTCCTACCAGGAGGAAATTAGTCTACATACGCGAAATGCTTTATCGTGTATGCGTTCCGGGAAATGCTTTATTCCGTGGATGCCTTTTAATCATACTTGCCATGTACACGATGCAAGTGCGTTTCATTTTACGTGAGAGTTGCGTCTTGTGTCGTTGATATGTGGGGGAATGCGTGTGATTGAATGATTGTTTGTATTCATGGTCATTGCATGACTGACACCGTCAAGGTCTTGGTTCGTGAATGTATGATAATATGTTATATTTATTGTGATCATCGCATGACCTGACGTGGTTTGTCTGTCGAGTCTCAATCTTATCAATCTTATACCGCTAACGGTGAGATGCAAGCCCTAGTGAGCGTATTCGATTGCCTAAGAGTGTCTTTCCCGAGTCAATAACCTAATTATTCAGATCCATTTAGTATCCACTAAAGTCCATCGGCACGGTAGACTCCACAACTAACAATCCACATGAAAGATTCATTACATACTCTAATCTTCTTAGTTTCATCAAAACTCTTGCTAGAAACCACCAACAAAGTATTTATATCTAGGGAAACATGATCGCTAACAACCACTAGGTAAAGGAGACTTACCATGAAAATCCCTTGATTCAACTAACTTCAAACTCATTATCCTAAATTTACAATGAACTTTCTCATCTTCGAAAGTCAAAACACAATCAAAGCAATAAACATAATTATCTAAGATTCAACTAGCCTCATCCAAAGTCTCACGATAAGGGAAAATCTACAATTCGATATCGATTATAATGACTCTTTAATATGCCATAACATCCTTAATTCGATCATTACTACGCTCGATGCCTCAAATATAAATAGTCACATTAGCAAACTATGGTGGTTACTAATCCTAAACATAAATGGGTTCACCATTCTAACTCTATAATCCATAACAACTGAGCACTCATTATCCAAAGCTTGCAACGAACATTTCTCAATCTCAAACTATGATTCCTTAAGAATAAAAGAGAATTACTAATTCCAAACCACAAATGACCAATCACTTGGCAATCAGACAACCATTCAAATCATCTAGTTCATCTAAAACTCAAAATGAATCGATTTTCATTTATGACAATACTCTTCAAACTTTGGGTACCGGCTCAAATTCCCTAAAGCAAAGTCTCTTTTAGAATCCACCAATTAGAGACATCTAATTCCCAAATGACATACCAAGCAACCGTTATAATACCCAACAACAACGAACTATTATCATGATCAACTCAATTCTCAAAATGACACTACAATACCAAGCTCCAAATCTAAAACCACTAAGAGAGGATACATTATCACTGACAACGTCAAATATTGTCGTGTCTAGTAGTATTTTTTAGAGTCTTTCGCTCTACTTTTTACGGGTCATTAGTTTTGTTTTATGTTAATTTTAGTTTTTGTAATAATGTTAGTATTTAGTACTTTAAGTCAATTTTGAGAGTCAAATCCCGTAAAGTCAATAAAAGTCAAACCCGAAAACCCGAGAACCAAAACCCGGAAATTTGAATGGGCTAGCAATGAATCATCAAGGTATGAAGACCAAGCCCAATGGGTCAATGGAAGTCAAGGCGGGGTCAATATCCATGGGGTCAACGAAAGTCAAGAAGGAAAACAAGGCAAAAATTCGGCAGTGCACGACGCAGCCTGCGTCGTAGAACGCAGCCTGCGTCAGAACGACGTAGCCTGCGTCGTAGGACGCAGCCTGCGTCATCTCTCAGCACGGGTTTTTCTCATTTTCTCGTCTTGTCTTTTGGAAGCCCACCTTTCAAGGCCCCTAGGTTTGCGGACCAAGGGTATAAAAGAAGAAATCTGAAGAAAGAGAAAGGGAGGAAGCATTCAACATACAACATTATATTTTCCTTAGAATTCTCTCTTTTTGTTCTTCAACTTTGGCCCTTGAAATGGGTTTTTGCTTAGAAATTGGTTGTAATATGAAGACTATGGGTAGCTAATCTTCTTTTGCTTAGTGTAATTTGAACAAGTTCCTCCCTTTTAGCATTGTAAGACCTTTTTAATCCTTCCTTCTCTATTAAATTCCATTTTCTTATGTTTGAATTTCATTGTTGAATGAATTGTTGTTAAGACTAACCATCTTAGTAATTGTTTGTTTGATTAAATTGCTTTGTCTTGATGAATTTGGTTGATTTGTCTTGATATTTGTTGAAGCAACTTGAAAGATTGTAACTTTGGTTTAAAAGTTGGAATCTTTTGAGTGGAATTTGGATTATTGTGTATTTAGGACATGGTTTAATATTTTATTACATGATTCTAGCATGCTTCTTTGGTTTTGTGCTTAAAGCTTGCATCTTTATTTATGCTTATGTTTTAATAAGTATGGGTTTAGTTGTATTGAGTCATTTATGGATGGTTTAATTCATTGGTGGCTAGTTTTTAGAAGTTTGTAATAGATAGTTAGAGAAAGGAGGAAAGGAGGGATCTTTACTTTGTTAATTGTGGGGGAATTTGGGATAATTGCACTAAGTTATTTCTCCATATTTGAATCTTTGAGTATTTAGTTGTTGTTAGTAATTTTAGACTTGATAATCAATTCTCATGAAAAACTTCCTCCATTTGTGTTTTTCCTACATGTTTTCCATTGTGAATATCATAGTTTGTAAGTAATTCAAGTACTTGTTTCAATTAGTGTTTTAATTTGTGGTTAGATTTATTAATTTGTTTAACCGGTTTTTAGCAAGAGTCTAGATTAGATTTTTAGCATTCATCGTCTTCCCTTGGGTTCGATCCTTGTCTTACCCTTACTACCCTTTACTTAGGTTGGTTTGAGTCTAGATTTGGCTTTATAAATTGTTATTTGATTTAGCTAATTTGCGGATTTAACGACACCGTAAAAGAGCTCGTCAAATTTGGCGCCGTTGCCGGGGAGGGCAATTTAGCTAAATATCAAGTTGAAACTCTAGTTAGTGTCATACTTTGTTTAGATTATTTTTCAAATATTTCTTTTTGTATTGTTTGTAGGTTACTTGGTGTTGAAGTTACTAATTGTGTTGTTGAAGTGTTTTAGAGTTTATGCCTAGGTCACAAGAGGGACTTGGTGACCAAGACATTGACCCGGCTTCTAGTAGCATTTCCAATTGGTTCTTTTCGAATCCCCTCTATATGAGACCCTTTTGGAGGGAGCCTAGTGAAGAGGAGTTTGAGAACAATATTTTTCAAGAACCACAAGAACAAGTGTTTGTGTCACCACCTAGGTCACCACCTAGGAGACCACCACCCTTGAACATCATCTACCCACCCGAAATGGAAGATAATAGAACTATTGGTGAGATCCGGGCAAGAAACTATGAAGAGCAACCGTTGTGTATCGCATACCCTCCCATGGGGGATGTAAATTTCGAGCTAAAGGGGTTCTTTGTTCATAATTTGCCAAGATTTCATGGAATGGTGGGGAATGATCCCTATAGGCACTTGGCCGAATTCCACATGATATGCCAAGGGGCCATCCCTCAAGGAGTGACCGAAGACCAATTTAAACTTAGGGCATTTCCATTCTCTCTACAAGATGCCGCTAAGGAATGGTTATTTTGTCTTCCGGCCCATTCCGTCAATACTTGGGTGGGTTTGAAGAAGAAATTTCTTGAGCAATACTACCCGGATTCAAGGCATAACCACTCAAAGAAGCTCATCACTACCATTGAGCAAGACATGGGGGAAACTCTCTATGACTATTGGGAGCGTTTCAAAAGCCTCGTGGCAAGGTGCCCGTATCATGGGATGTCGGGTGACGATTTATTGACGGCCTTCAATGAAGGATTATGCCAAAACGACCAACGGATGATTATAGCCGCCACCGGAGGTGGTATTGATACACTTAATGTGGCCGAGGCCAACAACATTATTGAGAAGTTGGCTATGAATACAAGAAGCTACGGGAGGAAGAATGAAAGGGGAGGAAGCTCTAGAAATGTATCTTCCATGGAAGATTCTCATGCCTCGCAAAATCACAAACTCATGCAAGAGATGGGTGAACTCAAAAGCTTGGTATCCAACTTGGTTGTCAACAAAGGTAGTTCATTTTCTCAACACCCCGAACCGCTTGAATGTTCTTATTGTGGAGGTGACCATGCTACAAATACTTGTTACATCATGATTGAGCAAGGAGCCACCATGGAGAGTGTCAATGCCATGGGGTATGGAAATTACAATGCTAGAAACCCAAGTGGTGGAGGAATGTATAACCAAGTGGGAAATCGTGATCTTTTGGGGTGGGGAGGAGACAAGTCAAAGAGTTTTGAAAATGGTCAATTCAATCACTTGAGAGCCCAAAATCCCACCCAAAACCGAAACACAAATTTCAACCAAAACCCCCAAAGAAATTTCAACAACAACAACCCAAGACCCAACAACTCAAATTTTCCAAATAATTCTCAATCCCAAAGACAACCCAACCAAAATCCAAATCAAGGGAATTCTTCTTCTCAAGGGAACTTGAGTGACATCTTGCAAACACTTCTTGCCAATCAAGAGAAGGATAGGGAGGAGGCAAGGAGGGATCGAGAGGAAGCAAGGAAGGATAGGGAGGCTAACAACCTTAGGGTGAACAACTTGGAAACCCAACTATCCCAAATGGCCTCAAATTTGTCAAAATCCCAAGCCTCAAGCTCCACAAGATTTCCATCTCAAACCATTCCCCCACCAAGGGAAAATGCTAGGCCATGACATTGAGGGGAGGCAAAGAGTTAGAAGTAAACCCCCTTGGCAAAGGAAAGGAAAAGATGAAGAATATTGAGATGGAAACCATTGAGATTGAAGACCAAGGAGAATTGGTGGTTGGTCAAGAAGATATATCGAAGAATGAGAAAGGGGGATCCACAAGCAAGGACCCCAAGGGAGACACTTCAAGGAAGGGCAAAGACACTATTGAAGATGATGAAGTGGAGGAGTACATACCGGAAGTCCCATTTCCTAGTGCTTTGATAAGCACAAGGAAATATGCCAAGGAGAATGATTTATATGAGACTTTCCGGAAATGTGCGGTAAACATTCCTCTTCTAAATTTGTTGAATAGTGTCCCTAGGTATGCAAAGTTTTTGAAAGAACTTTGCACACCTAGGAGAAATCCTAAGAAGGGAACCCATAAGGTTAGGGTGAGTGAACATGTGTCGGCCATTTTCGGCCATTTTCAAACAAAATTTACCAAAGAAATGTGGAGCCCCGGGCATGTTCACTATTCCTTGCACTATTGGGGGGAAAAGTTTTAAACGTGCCATGCTAGACCTTGGGGCTTCTATAAACGTCATGCCTTTATCTATTTATGAGACCCTAGGTTTAGGACCCTTGTCTAAGACCGGGGTAGTCATTCAACTTGCCGATAGGTCTAGTGTTTACCCCAAGGGCATGGTAGAGGATGTACTAGTGGAAGTCGATAATCTTGTCTTTCCGGCGGATTTCTACGTCTTATATATGGAATCTAGCTCTAGTGCCACCCCTCTCCTTCTTGGTAGGCCGTTTATGAAAACTTCAAATACCAAGATCGATGTTTCAAACGGGTGCTTGACTATGGAGTTTGAAGGAAAACGATTAACTTACAATATATATGAGTCCATGAGGCACCCGAGTGACCATCAATCTTGTTTCTTCTTGGATATTTTTGAGCCATTAGTGAATCAAATGTATAAACTTTGTGATAGAGACCCACTCGAGGTAGCTTTAACTAACCCCATGGAAGAGGAAGGTTTGCGTTTGTTGTTGGACTTTGATGTGCAGAAATGTCTTGGAGACTTGGAAAGGGAAGAGCCAATAGAAACATATGAGGAGCTCAACGTCATAGAGATGCTGAAAACAGGGCAAGGCAGTGCTCGACGCAGCCTGCGTCACACGACGCAGCCTGCGTCACACGACGCAGCCTGCGTCACACGACGCAGCCTGCGTCACACGACGCAGCCTGCGTCACACGACGCAGCCTGCGTCACACGACGCAGCCTGCGTCACACGATGCAGCCTGCGTCCTGCACTGGCGAACTTGTCCGAGTTGTTTGCCTTGAGTATTCCACTCCACAAGCCCCTCCCTTCCATTATCCAACCTTCTAAGGTCGAGTTGAAGACCCTCCCAAGCCATTTAAAGTACATCTTTCTAGGGGACAAGAACACTCTACCACTTATCATTTCAAGCACACTCACCGAGGATCAAGAAGGCAAATTGGTATCACTACTTGAAAAGCATAAGGAAACATTTGGGTGGAGCATAGCGGACCTAAAGGGGATAAGCCCGGTGACTTGCATGCACAAGATACAGCTTGAAGTGGATGCCAAACCGGTCCGACAACCCCAAAGGAGGCTCAATCCACCCATGGCGGAGGTAGTGCAAGAAGAGGTAATTAAGCTATTGCAAATGGATATCATTTTCCCTATTTCCGACTCTCGTTGGGTAAGCCCAACTCAAGTCGTACCTAAAAAGGGGGGAGTGACGGTAGTCAAGAATGCACAAGGAGACTTGGTCTCCACCCGACCACAAACCGGTTGGAGAGTGTGTATTGACTACCGCCGCTTGAATGCGGTAACATTGAAAGACCATTTCCCGCTACCATTTATTGATCAAATGTTAGAAAGATTAGCGGGGAAAGCTTTCTATTGTTTCCTTGACGGGTACTCGGGGTATTTTCAAATCCCAATCGCACCCGAGGACCAAGTCAAGACCACATTCACATGCCCATGTGGTACATTTGCTTATCGTCGTATGCCCTTTGGTTTGTGTAATGCACCGGGAACTTTTCAACGGTGCATGTTGAGTAATTTCTCCGACTATGTAGAAAGGATCATAGAAGTATTCATGGACGATTTCACCGTCCATGGGGACTCCTATGATGCATGTCTAAAACACCTTGCTCTTGTCTTAGAGCGATGCCAAGAGTCCCATCTCATTTTAAATTCCGAAAAATGTCCTTTCATGGTGACTAGTGGCATCGTTTTGGGACATGTAGTGTCGGAAAGGGGGGTTGAGGTGGATAAGGCTAAGGTTGACATCATAAAAACTTTACCTTATCCCTCTAACACCCGAGACATTAGGTCTTTTCTAGGACATTCCGGTTTCTACCGGAGATTTATTAAGGATTTTTCCAAGATTGCTAACCCTTTATGCAAGCTTTTGCACAAAGAAGCGGAATTTGTTTTTGATGACAAATGTAGGAAAGCTTTCAATGACTTGAAGGAGAGATTGGTCACCGCACCAATTATTCAAGCACCACGATGGGAGCTTCCATTTGAGATCATGACCGATGCAAGTGACTATGCATTGGGAGTGGTTTTGGGTCAAAAGAGTGACAAGGGACCCCATGTGATCCAATATGCTTCTACCCTTTTGAATGATGCTCAAAAGAACTATTCCACGACGGAGAAGGAATTCCTTGGTGTGATTTATGCTCTAGAAAAATTCCGGTCTTATCTCTTGGGCACACAGGTGATCATCTACACCGATCATGCCGCCATTAGATACCTTGTGGCAAAGAAGGATGCAAAGCCAAGGTTGTTGAGATGGATTCTTCTTCTAAGTGAGTTTGATGTGGAAATAAAAGACAAGAAAGGGGTGAAGAATGTGGTGGCGGATCATTTGAGCCGGCTAAACCATGAAGGAAGACCATCATGCCCTCTTGAGGAGGTTGAAGGAGGTCTCCCTCATGAGTCACTTTATGCTATACAAGTGGAAGAGCCATGGTATGCTACCATGGTTAACTATTTGGTGACAAAGCGGCTTCCAAGCCATTTCTCTTCTCATCAAAAGAGCAAAGTCAAGTCCGATGCCAAGTACTATACTTGGGATGATCCTTACTTGTGGAAATTTTGCCAAGATCAACTTGTGAGAAGATGTGTGCCCGAGAGTGAAATTCCCTCCATCCTACATCATTGTCATGACTATGCTTGTGGAGGACATTTTGGGCCACAAAGAACCGCTAGAAAAGTGCTTGAATGCGGTTTCTTTTGGCCAAGCCTTTTTAAAGATGCCAACAAATTTGTAAAGACTTGTGACCGATGTCAAAGGGTGGGGAATTTGACAAAGAGAAATGAGATGCCACAACAACCTCTTCTATATTGTGAGATCTTTGATTTGTGGGGAATTGATTTTATGGGCCCTTTTCCAAATTCCGTTGGTTATTTGTACATCCTCTTGGCGGTGGACTATGTATCAAAATGGGTTGAAGCAATTCCTACCCGCACCGATGATGCCAAGGTAGTAGCCATTTTCATTCAAGAGAACATATGCTCTCGGTTTGGCTTTCCAAGGGCTATCATTAGTGATAGGGGGACCCATTTTTGCAACAAGGTGATTGGAGGCCTTCTCAAGAGGTATGGGGTGAATCATAAAATTTCCACGGCCTACCACCCACAAACAAACGGGCAAGCCGAACTCTCAAACCGTGAAATTAAAGGAATACTTGAAAAGACGGTGAATCCGGATAGAAAGGATTGGAGTATGAGGCTAGTTGATGCATTGTGGGCATATAGGACCGCTTTCAAAACCCCCATTGGCATGTCCCCATTCCGTCTCATCTATGGCAAGGCTTGCCACCTCCCCGTGGAGGTTGAGCACAAAGCCTATTGGGCTAGCAAATCTTTCAACCAAAACCAAGATGAGAGCGGTATGCACCGAAAGCTTCAATTACAAGAACTTGAAGAAATTCGCCAAGATGCTTATGAGAACTCTTCCATCTACAAATAGAAAACAAGAAGATGGCATGATGGGATGATAAACCGTAGAGTTTTCAAGGAAGGTGATAAAGTTCTTGTGTTCCAAAACCGGTTTAAGCTCTTTCCGGGCAAGTTGAGGTCAAGATGGTTTGGACCTTACACCGTCAAGAAAGTGTTTACTCATGGAGCTATAGAAGTGGAGGGGCCCGGGGATGGAAAGCTCCTCAAAGTGAATGGCCACCGTCTCAAGCACTACTTCCAAGGATGTCCCCGGGAGGGGGAAGAAGAGGTCTTGCTTGAAGACCCCATTTATCAAAGTTGAAAAGCTTGAAATAGCTAAGTCGAGCCATCGACTCTAAATAAACGGCAAAACATGTACATACTCTATCCTTGTGAATATTTCTTTGAAGTTTCTTTGTTAAATCTTAGCATTTAAGTTGTTTTAAGTTAGTTACACATTGCATCAAACAAAATTTTTGAAGTTACTAACGGTTTTGTGAAGTTTTGCGAGTTTTTGGCCGCCTCGGGATGCGTGCCACGGATAAAAAGTTCGGGAATCGATGGAATTTAGATATTGGAGGTTATTATGGACCATTGAAGTGAATTTGCAAGTATGGAGGTGTTTGGAGCACTTAGCAAAAATTTTGCTAAGTGCAAAAGGCAAGGTGATCCGGCAGTGAAGGACGCAGCCTGCGTCGTAGGACGCAGCCTGCGTCGTGACGACGCAGCCTGCGTCGTGACGACGCAGCCTGCGTCGTAGGACGCAGCCTGCGTCGAGTGCTGATTTCGTTTATTTTCCAAATTCTTGCCCGTGTTCTTCATAAAACACAAACCCCATCATCCTTCTTTGTTTTTCACGACAAACACAATCAAACAACCCCCAATCCCTCAAAAATCCATCTTTCTCACTCAAATCTTCCAAAACCTTCATCAAAATCAATCCCAATCTTCATCCTAATCATTTTTCTACACTCAATAACCCCAAAATCAATCTCACTCACCCTAAAACTCAGAAAATCCGTCTTAAACAACCCTAGATTTTTTTCCCTAAAATTCGTTTTTCGGGTCTTTTGCTGGGTTTTTAAGGCTACTTGTCGAATTCCTACCTATTTCTAATCATCAAGGAACTTGAATCTTGTGGAAAAGCAAAGGTATAACTTCATACTCGATTTTTTTTCATCAATCTTCAAGTTTTTGCTCGAATTAGGCTAGCTTTAGTCTTAGGTTGAGTTCCCCTTTCCCCTTTGCTTGATTGTGTAGTTAGGATTGGATAAAGTTTTCTGAGTAAGGTAAAGAAATTCAACAAACCCTAGCTTTTTGAGGTGTAAAAATTGTTGCACACCAAGTGTTTGTTGAAGTGCTTGAGCGAAAAACTTTTCGAGTGATTGCTTGTTATTGTTGTAGTGTGTTGTTTGTTACATTTTGCAGATATGGCACCAAAAATCTCTCAACTGTTTGGCAAGGGAAAAAATAAGAGGGCCGCGGTGAGTGAGCCCGACACCGAGGTAGAAGCGGTGTTTATGGGCTATGAGAGGATGCAAGCTCAGTATAAGAAAATTTGGGATCAAATATCCACTCACCCTCTTGTAGCAACCAAATTCTTTTGCCCAACCACCCTCCATGCCTTAGGCATGTTCAACTTGACAAGGGACATGCTAGCTAAAGTAGGGCTAGAGGCTTATCTCGAGCCAAACTCCTGGGATTACACCTATAGGAGTTTCGCATACGAGTTTCTAGCAACCTTGTCGGAGTTGGATGTGGCCGAAGGTGAGGAGAAAGCCTACCGATTCCGATTGAACCAAACTTGGCATGAAGCCCCAACTTCCGAAATCCGTCAAATCCTAAAAATCACCAAGCAACCCGTAGACATTAGGTGCCCAAGGGGAAAAATGCACCAGATGTGGGGTCACATTGCCGATGACCATGGCCCGTCTAAGGATGCCAAACTGTCCGCCATCACCCACCCCGTACTCCGCCTAATTACTAGGTTCCTTACCACCATTTTCAACTCCGCGGGAGAACCCACCAAAGTGCCGGAGAAGATCCGGCTTTGTTTGTGGACTATGCTTCCGGAGGGGGTAGGGATCCCGGATTGGGCCGATTTGTTTTTGAGAGCTTGCATCAAGCATAGGCAAAAATCGGCAAGGGCAAGCATCCATTGTGGGGGGTGATTTCTTTCTTGGTAAGGCATTATGAGGGGGGCATTCCTAATGGTCAAGCGGTGAACATATGTAGGGGTTTGACGAGGTACAACCGTCTTGGGCTAGAAGAAGTTCACATGTTTAAGACTAGCAAGGAGCAACCCTTAAAAGGGGTTTGGTTGGGAAGTGACGGGCTAAGCTACATGAAGTTGCCTAGACCTCAAAACAATCCTTTACCTAGAGGACCCGCGGCGTGGGATTTTGTTTGTCCTAGGGAGGAGAGTTTGGGGGTAAGTAGTGCGGAAGAGGAGGAGGTAGAAGAAGTGCCTTTGAGGCAAAGGAGGGCAAGGAGAGAGGGTGGTGAGGGAAGTGAGCATTTGAGAGAGGAGATTGAGATCCTTGCAAGTGAGCAAGGCCCTTCCCACACCACCAATTTTGAACAACAACAACAACAACAACAACAACAACAACAACAACAACAACAACAACAACAACAACAACAACAACAACAACCACCACCATTTCATTTCCAATCACCATTCCAAAGCCACCATGATACCGACACCCCCATGTTTGATGCGGAGGGTCGTTCTAGCACACCCGTGGAGCCATGGCAACAACAAATGGCTAACTATTTTGCTAGCACCAATGACGTCTTGGCGCACATTAGTGGGGGGGTGGATGCCTCAAACACTTGGCAACAACTTCAAGGAGGTAGGCTTGAGACTTTGGATGATTGGCACAATGTTGTGGAGGAGAGGGAGAGATTGCGAGCGGAGGCCGAGAGGGCTCAAAGTGAGGAATGGAGGAGGATGCTAGACGGGCAAGAGGAAGCCCGCCTATGGAGAGAGCAACAAGATAAAAGATGGCGGGAACAAAATGAAATGTGGGCCACCCAAAATGCTTGGAGGGAGCAAGCTACGAGCCACTTTAACGTTCAAAATGAGCGCCACCACACCTATCTTCAAGACTCCTATGAGGATGCGGTGGCACAAGAGGACGTTTATGGATTGGCTAGCTCTCTCTTTGGGATGTCCATGCAACAAAACCCGGGCTACCCTTTTCCTTACACCCAAGCAACCCTTGATGAAGGCATTGAGCAAAGAAGACGGATTAGAGAAGCAAGGGATAGGAGGAGAAACCGAGGAGGTGCCTCGGGATCTTCTCCTTTCGGAAATTGATGAGGTAACATTTTTTCCTCTCGTCCACAATGAGGACATTGTGTATTCTAAGTGTGGGGGAGAAGATTGTACATAGTTAGTTTGTTTTTGATGCATTGTAAAAAATTTTTTTTTTATGTCTTTATTTTGAAGAAAAAGAAAAAGAAAAAAAAAGAGAAAAAGAAAAGAAAAAAAAAATTTGAAAATCCCGGCTAGGTGAAAACCCACAAGGGTGGGCACCTAGGCTAGGTGAAAACCCACAAGGGTGGGCACCTAGGCAAGATTGGGAAGGTGGCCGAGGACGGAATGAAAACCCGAAAGGGCATTCCGGGTAAAATGAAGAATCGAGTTGCGAGCCACCAATGAGAGGAAAGGAAAAGCTAAGGTGAAAACCCGAAAGGGCACCTTAGGCAAAATGAGGGATTTTCAAGGAAAAAAATAGAAAAATGAAAAAATGAAAAAAAATTTGAGCATGATTCTTCCTATGATGAGGATTTTGGAGGAATAAGAAGGGAGTGATAAGGAGGAAATTGGAAGGAGGCTAGTTTAGGACCCTTTTATTTTTATTTTTGAGTCACAAAACTTTGTTTCAAATTGGTGGATTTATGTTGGTGGTCGCTTGGTTGTGCAAATTGTGAAGTTTGGGGCCAACCAAGTAACCATGATTTGCATTAATGGAGTAATAAGGGGGTGATATAAGGAGTGGATTTGTGTGAAGGTTGTTGAGAAAGACCATCTCGCTATGCCTTGGGATAAGGCAAAGATGGTCATACTACTTTATTTGGAGTTATAAGGAGGGAGGAATTGAGTTGAGTCGGAGTAGGTGGCATGTCATCTCTTTAGTCTTGAGGGATGATATAAGGAGGGGGAGTGAGAGAAGAGTGTCACAAGAATTGAGTCTTTTTATTTTGTTTTTGTCATTGGTGGATTGTTCAAGAGGGAGTATAAGAAGGGTGTAGTGAGGGAAGAGAGGTCAATACCTTCACACACACTTTGTTGGGCTCATGTCATTTGTGCTAATCTCGAGTTTTACTCGGGACGAGTAAAAGTCCAAGTGTGGGGGTGTTTGACAACGTCAAATATTGTCGTGTCTAGTAGCAATTTTTAGAGTCTTTCGTTTTACTTTTTACGGGTCATTAGCTATGTTTTATGTTAATTTTAGTTTTTGTAATAATGTTAGTATTTAGTATTTTAAGTCAATTTGGGGAGTCAAATCCCGAAAGTCAATAAAAGTCAAACCCGAAAACCCGAGACCCAAAAACCCGGAACTTGAAGTGGGCTAGCAAGGAATCATCAAGGTTTGAAGACCAAGCCCAATGGGTCAATGGAAGTCAAGGCGGGGTCTAATATCAATGGGTCAACGAAAGTCAAGAAGAAAAACAAGGCAAAAGTTGGGCAGTGCTCGACGCAGCCTGCGTCGTAGGACGCAGCCTGCGTCAGCACGACGCAGTCTGCGTCGTAGGACGCAGCCTGCGTCATCTCTCAGCACGGGTTTTTCTCATTTTCTCGTCTTGTCTTTTGGAAGCCCACCTTTCAAGGCCCCTAGGTTTGCGGACCAAGGGTATAAAAGAAGGTTTCTGAAGAGAGAGAAGGGCATCAAGCATTCATAGATCCAACATTATATTTTCCTTAGATTTCTCTCTTTTTGTTCTTCAAGTTTGGCTCTTGTAATGGGTTTTTGCTTAGAAATTGGTTGTATTATGAAGACTATGGGTAGCTAATCCTCTATTGCTTAGTGTAATTTGAACAAGTTCACACCTTTAGCAATTGTATGACTCTATAATCCTCTTCCTCTTTATTTAATGTAATTTGTTTATGTTAATCTTTTATGTTGAGTGAATGAATGTTTGGTTTGACTAGCTTGACATTTTGTTTACTTGATAAATGCTTGTTCTTGGTAGGAATTGTCACCCTATGCTTGAATGTGTGAAGTAGACTTGAAAGGTTTCATCTTTGGTTTAAAAGTTTGAGTCTTTTGAGAAATAAATTGTATGTTGTGTGATTTTTACATGGTTTCATGTTGAATTGCATAATTCTAGCTTAATCCTTTGGTTGAATGCTTAAAGCTTACTCCTTTGTTTATGCTTATGTTTTAATAAGTGTGGATTTAGTTGTAAAGGGTCAAGTTTGGGTGGTTTAATTCATGTTGACTATTTCTTAGGAGGTAGTATTAGATAAATGAGGGGAGAGGAAGAAAGGAGTCATCTTTGCTAATTGTTGTGTTGCTTGGGAAAATTACACTAAGTATTTTCTCACATATTTGATTACTTGCATTGAAGGTGTTTGTGCTAGTGCCTAAGCTAGATTTTCATATTTCATGTTAACTCATCCTTTTACCCAAAACTCCCCCATTTATGTTTTCCTACATGTTTTCCATTGTGAATATCATAGTTTGTAAGTAATTCAAGTCTTTGTTTCAATTAGTGCTTTAATTTGTGATTAGATCCATTAGTTTTGTTAATTGCTATTTTTGCAAGAGTCTAGATTAGATTATTTTAGCTAATATCGCTTTCCCTTGGGTTCGACCCTTTTCTTACCCTTACTACCCTTTTTATTAGGTTGGTTTGAGTCTAGAATTGGTTTTACAAATTGTTATTTGGCCTAGCTAATTCGCGGAATTAACGACACCGTAAAATAAGCTCGTCACTCATGATTTGAAGAAAGTGGTGGCTTCTTTAGCCAAGATGGAAAGGCTTCCTATAATACCTTCATTTTCTAAACCGTTAACTCTAACTTTGCCTAGTGAGAAATTGTTGCCATCAGTTTTGCAGGCACCCGTGGTTGAGTTGAAACCATTACCTTCCCATTTGAAGTATGTTTTTCTAGGTGATGAAGAAACTTTACCGGTGATCATTTCTAGCAAGCTTACCGAGGAGCAAGAGGTAAAGTTGGTGGGGGTTCTTAAGGAGAATAAGCTTGCAATTGGATGGACTATTGCCGACATCAAGGGTATTAGTCCAACCACTTGTATAGTTGTATGCACCACATATTCTTGGAAGAGGATGCCAAACCGGTAAGGCAACCACAAAGGCGATTGAATCCACCTATGATGGAGGTGGTGAAGAAAGAGATCCTAAAGCTTTTGCAAGTGGGTATGATATACCCAATATCCGATAGCAAGTGGGTGAGCCCCACTCAAGTGGTGCCAAAGAAAAGTGGAGTGACGGTTGTAGAAAATCAACATGGAGAATTGGTTCCCACCCGAGTACAAAATGGGTGCCGTGTTTGTATCGACTACCGTAGACTCAATGCGGTGACAAGGAAGGATCACTTTCCCTTGCCTTTTATTGATCAAATGCTTGAGAGGCTTGCTGGTAAGCCTTTTTATTGCTTTTTAGATGGTTATTCGGGCTATTTTCAAATTGCTATTGCGCCCGAAGATCAAGATAAGACCACCTTTACTTGTCCATTTGGCACCTTTGCGTATCGACGCATGCCATTTGGGTTATGTAATGCTCCCGCAACTTTTCAACGATGCATGGTTAGTATTTTCTCGGAATATGTTGAGAATTTCATTGAAGTTTTCATGGATGACTTTACCGTGCATGGTGATTCCTTTGATAGTTGTTTGACTCATTTATCTCTTGTGCTTAAGAGATGCATTGATACTAACCTTGTCTTAAATTCTGAGAAATGTCATTTTATGGTAGAGCAAGGTATTGTACTTGGGCATGTGGTTTCCTCTAAGGGAATTGAGGTTGATAAAGCCAAAATTGACACTATTCAATCACTTCCTCACCCTACTAATGTTCGTGAAGTTCGCTCTTTCCTTGTTCATGCAGGTTTTTATAGGCGGTTTATCAACGACTTTTCCAAGGTAGCTTCGCCATTGTGCAAATTATTGCAAAAGGAGGTAGAATTCGAGTTTGACTTAGCGTGTAAGGAGGCATTTGACAAGCTAAAAGAGAATTTGACGTCGGCCCCAATCATACAAGCTCCGAATTGATCACTTCCATTTGAGCTTATGTGTGATGCTAGTGACTACGCCATTGGTGCCGTCTTGGGTCAATGAGTTGGGAGAGTGCCCCATGTGATCTACTATGCCTCTATGACTCTCAATGAGGCTCAGAAGAACTACTCTACTACCGAAAAGGAGATGTTGGCGGTGGTATTTGCTTTAGAAAAGTTTAGGTCCTATCTACTTGGTACTAAAGTAGTGGTTTTCACCGATCATTCCACTCTTAGGTATTTGATGACAAAGAAAGAGGCTAAGCCACAGCTTATCCGATGGGTATTATTGCTAAGTGAATTTGACATAGAGGGAAAAGACAAGAAAGGAGCCAAAAAT
>JAIUZE010005100.1:0-12212 GCA_022085475.1 Heliosperma pusillum
AGAAAATAAGTTCAATTCTTCTCATAACATGACATAATATTATGTCTAAAACAATTGTCATCTTAACAATCATTACTATAGCGTATCAATAATGCGCTTGTAGTGCTACCTCGTTAAAAACCTTGATAGGAAAAACCCATTGGGACAAAAAACCTAGTCGAAGGGAAAAAGAGTGTAGCAATCATCCATATATTGGATCTCTACGGGATAAGCAATCAAATTGTTGGATAATAATAATCCACTAAATACCTTCGGTAATTTTCTTTGCTAAACCATTGGATTGACATCCTCATTGTAGACTTTGACTACATTATTTTTCAATCGTTATGGTACTTATGGACCATAAACTTATTTCAAGTGTTTAACAAGAAACTCATTCAGATCTTAATTCTCATATTCTCAAACTTCAGGTTGAGACATCAAATAAACTCTAAAGGAGTTTGGATGTTCCATTTTTGAACTAATCACGATATCTTTCAATCGTATTATAGAGGTTTATATATTTCGTCACGAGTTCTCAAAACTCAATTGATCAACCATTTAACAAATGATGATCATTCATAAGAGGCTCCTTCAAGGAGATATCCTCGCATGAGTAAAATATACTTCTCCTTTTAAACATTGATCAAAGTGGAACAATATAATTAATTATGTGCATGCAAATGATATGTAACTAATTCTAAACAACATAGTCTAACAATAATGTAATAATAATAATGTATATATTAAAACTAAGATGCAATGTTGAATTTACACTCTATATGCATATGATAATGACTCAAAATGCAAACTGTACAGTTTCTTTTACAATATTCATAATTTCAATTGACTTCAGGTCAATAGATGGATTTCAGGTCCATGAGCTCATTTATAATCAAAGATTATATGTCGACAATCAAAATTAGGACTTGCATATAATATCCCCATTTTATAGTCCATTAAACTCCGCGCGCAAATGCATATCGGTTCCATAACCTTATCGATATAATTCAATATATCTTAGATATTTTCAGTACTGATAAGTGATATCTGAATATATAGGGTAGCATTTATTCTCTATATCGGCCATCTATTATCATTCAGATATTTATGTCACTTCAGGGACATACAAATTGCTTTACTCCATAGAAGTACCAACTGCCCATTCTTGGCATTTTCTTACTACTTGAAATATGCGAACCGATATGACTTCCACACTACTATCCATGTGTGGTTATTGTTGAATTTGACAAGAATTTCAATTTTCATTACATATACTATCTATGACTAATTTATAGCACGCTATACCACAAATGGGGCTAATCTGTCTATAATTAAATCATAGATCCCAATGTAATGTCACATTTAGACAAGGTGATCAAACTGGTATCGTAATACATATTCATAACTAAATGAATGCCATCATTTTTAATTTTATGAACCTCTATTTGATGTATTTCATATTAAAAATAAACCGCTAAACTTCAAGTCCAGTTGGGGATATCATACTTGTTTGTTTTTACCATCTTCTTCTTATCATTCTCCCCCTAAGGTGGTAAAAACTATCACCAAATGTATAGTATAAATATTTATCATAACCACCTTAGATCTCAATTTCTCATATCATCGATGAGAATTTATGTGTGCATTTTTGTGCAATAACAAAATATTTCGGAGAGTAACATATAATGCAGTTGGATTTTAATGTGCTGAATCACAATGCCCAATTTAGGAGATCAACGATTTTATATAATAATCAAAATGTGATTTCTGATCACAAGAACTACTCAGAAAAATCATTATGTGGCTACAAGCCATTCAATAGTGTCAATCCATACACAAACATTTCAGTTCTTTATTAAACTTCTGAGTAATGTTTATATCTCCAATATCAATTATACTCAATCTCACTGTAGTGTCTTGCCTTTAATGAGATTTCTACACGAGAGAGTTTCAGCACTTATCTTTTCTCTAGGACAAACTTCAGGTTTATCAAAATGGGTATAATAAGAACCTGGAACACATCTTAACAATTTAATGTCAACTTTTTATTTAGTTTGACGTCCACAATTTATGACGCTATTTTATAAGCACTTGGATGTGGCATGTGTATAAATAATTTCTGAATAATTAATATATCACACATCACTTTAATTTCTAGTTCACTATTCATCTTGCTAAACTTCTGGTTAGCAATGTCATATCACGTGCCAAATTTATAGTTGACTATAATTACAGTGCTAAACTTCCAATTAGCAACATTTAAACATACAAATTCAAATTAAGTCTGTTGTATCTAGCCCGATAAAAATAGATGTGACATAAGACACTAACTGGTGTCTTATTTATATTGGCAAGACTAAACATGTAACACAATATTCCTTCAGGGAATATAATACATTGCTTTTTCTTGTAGTATGGACACAAACCATACATCAAAATGATTCTTTATAGGGATACAAATCATAACTGATTCTTTGAATAATCTTAGTTAAACTCAATTCATAATTCATCGATGTAACACCCGCAAATGTACCATATTTTTATATTAAAAATATTATACGGATACTTTTCAACGAAATTTTAGTTTTAGTCTAGAATTTAATTTCCCGTGTCTAATTTAGCAAATCCGAGTTCGTAATCGGACTTTACTCGAAATTCCGTGTGAGTTACGCCTTAAGGCGCTTTTGGGCTTTTTCCCATATTTTCCACTCACTCACCTTATATCCCCTTAAACCCTAAATCCCTCATTTTCCCACTTACTCCTTCTTCCTCAACATGTAACCATAACCCTAAACCCCATTTTTGATCAAGCTTAAGTTCCACACTACTCCTTCATCCCTTGCTCAAATCCGCTAATTTTCGTCACAATCTTCCCCTATCATCGTCCTCTATCTTAACTGGTAATAAAATTACCGTCTTTCTCACTTTTCAATTTATCCGTCTTTCTCAAAGGTGAATTATATTCATCTTTTGTTGTCTAATTGTCGGTGGAGACCTTCAAGACCTCGACAAAGACTACTACCTAGTAGAAGAGGACCTAGACGAGGATTGAAGACGCGAAAAGGTAACGGTGAAGGGTTACTCGATATCAATACGTGTTTTAATGTGTTTTTGATGTTAGTAAATGTATTTGGAATAAGACGAGTATTCATAGGATTTGTGTTGTTGATGATAGTTGTTATTTGTAGATAATTGTTATTGAGTATTGATGATTGATGATGATAGTTGATGTTTGTTGATGTTTATTGGTGAAGTAAAGATGATTTTCGTGCATATATTGTCCCAGTCGGCCGACCGGCCGCCGGTCACTGACCAACTGGGAGTTGGCTTATGTTTTATTGGTGTTACGTGATAATTTTGGTGTTAAGTAAGTCTCAGCCGGCCGACCGGCAGCTGGTCGGCCGACCGGCTGAGACACACCCCTATCTTTCCTTCTTTTTCTCAAGTGACATATGGTCCAGCCGGTCCACTTGACCGGCTGGATCACCCTGTATTTTCAATTTTTTTCATTTGTTACCAAAACGCCAGCCGAGTAGCCGGCGGCCGGTCCACCTGACCAGCTGGCACACGCTGCCTTTCTTTTTCTATATTTTCTTATACATTCATTTATAATAGTTTGTATGGTTTGTTTATCGTATAAATTTACGTAATATCATTAAATATTCATGTTAAGAATATATGATATTCCATTCGCTTGTATCACATGTTTTGTGACGGTTTTTCATATATCCCCCTTTGAGTCGGTTTTACAAATGTTATGATTTGAGCACTAATTGTTATGTGCTATGAACTCTCATTCCGCGGCTACCCCCTCGCTCGTTAGACTGGAATGTCGGAACGAGGGGATGTATCCTTAATGCTTAAATGCATGTTTTAGTGGGGATATGACGATGTTGTTGGGAGGCGAACGCAATGCGTTGATCGACCCGGCCGTCAAATGTCGTATACTTGCGAGGTGGTGTCATTGCATGTAGCGTACCGCTGGTTTATGATGCTTGTGCTCTTTCCGCCTCTTTCGTGAAGGTTGACCGAATTTGGGGTACTCGACTTCTGTGTTTGACCGTGTCTTGGATGCGAAATGTTTATCGCATGTCGAATCGGAAAATGTGATTCCGAGAGTCTGGCCAGGCTTAGACTAGGACCGTATTATTATCGTCGTTCTACCAGGAGGAAATGAGTCTACATATACGAAATGTTAATCGTGTATGCGTTCAGGGAAATGTTTATCCCGTGGATGCGATTTTAATCATACTTGCTATGTACATGGTGCTAGTGCGTGTCATTTACCGTGAGAGATGTTGTCAACGTATTCGTACGTTTGGATGGATGATTATATGATTGATTATTTGTGACCGTTGGATGACTTGGCGTGGTTTATATGTCGAGTCTCTATCTTATCAAGTATATGCGCTAACGGTGAGATGCAAGCCCTAGTGAGTATATGGTTGCCTAAGGGTGTCTTCCCCGAGTCTATCTATAATATGATGCTTACCGTTTTGTACTTCATGCGCCTATATCTTTATATATTGAAATGCCTATTTATTCTTCTCATAATTCACATGTATGTATATATATATATGCATGCTTCTATTTTGCATTACCTTTTAAGTATGTTAATTGTGATATGGCTGGGAGAACCCGGAGTTACTCCCTACTGACTGTGGCGTTCATGTTTTCATGGATGAGCAGGTTGCTTGGATGGATTTTGCTTGTTGTATTTTGAGTTCGGGTGTGAGCTAGCGGGCGTTGGCCTCGACGATTCACCCCTAGACGTTTCTTAGCTAGTTTTGCTAAACAACTTTGATATTTGATAATGTTTTGAGAGACTACGTCTCTTTGTAGTATATTCTACTTTAGTTTGTATTTATTTGACATTCCTCGTACTTTTATTTTGGCATGTAAAAAGGTTTCAAAAATACCGTATTTTCCGCTATATAAATCGCATGCTTGTTATGTTTTATTTCCGCTATCGCGAGGGTTGTCACAGTTGGTATCAGAGCCTTAACGCTCCTGACGCACACACGTGAACCCTAAACTTAAACTACTTGACCTTGAAATAATAAATGAGAGATGGGTAGAAAATAAGGACTTTACTTGGTAGTCTCTTTGTTTATGCTAAGTGTTAGGATTAACTTGTTTTATTTTTGTTCTTATGAAGATGGTTAGACCTCGAGTAGTAGAGAATGTTATTCTTGAGGCTCTTACTCAGGTTCTGAGGAACCAACAAGATGCGGCTAATGCTCATGCCAACCAAGTCCTGCCTCATAGAGAAGACAATCACCAAGGAGGCTATGCTTGGGTGGATAGCCAAATTGCTAGAAGCAAGATCACGCCGTATGGTGGAGAACCGGACCCTAACGAGCTCTCGGAGTGGTTTCGGGAGATGGAAAAGCAATTCGACTTGTACCAAGTCCGTGAAGAGGACCAAGTGAGGATTGCTAAGCAATTTCTTGTTAGGGAAGTCGACAATTGGTGGGCGATTACTAATCCCACCGCTACTCTTGAAGTCAATTTGAATTGGGAATGTTTCAAGGCTCTTGTGGAAGGCCGATTTTATCCCAAGGAACTCAAGCAACAAAGGCTCAAGGAATTCATTGATTTCAAGCAAGGTGACTTGACGGCTCAAGACTTCACCACTCAATTCAACAAGCTTGCTCACTTTGCACCAAGGCTCATCAAGGATGATGAAGACCGAGCTTTTTACTACCGTAATAAGCTTAGTGCTTTGCTCCAAAGCAAAGTAAGGAGGAATTCTACCTGTTTTGGAGAATTGTATGATGATGCACTATGGGCCGAGAACTCCATGAAGGCCATCAAGGATGAAGCTATGATGAAGAGTCCCCCTCCTTCCTTCGCACCTAGGCCAAACTTCTATGGGAAAAGGTCGTTTAGTCCTTCGTCTTCAAATGCTTATGCGAACAAGCGGAGATTCAACCCTCCCCCAAATGCAAATGCAAGGACTCCTTTCATTCCCCGAGCTACTTCTAACGTGGCTTATAGGCCCTATGCTCCTCCTCAAGCTCAATGTCGCTTATGTAACCGTTGTAGACAACCTCACCACCCCGGTGTAGCATGTTTCAACCGACCTTATGTTTCCTTCTTTTGCCAAAAGACGGGTCACCGTTATGATGATTGCCCCGATCGGAAGTTGCCCCTTCCAATTGCCAAACCCAAGGGATCTATCTTTGTTCTAAGCCGAGCCGAAGCCGATGCTCATCCGGAGATAATTACGGGTATGTTCTCAATCTTAGAGCAACCATGTCTTATTGTATTTGATACCGGTGCTTCTATGTCCTTTGTGTCTTTAGGGGTGAGCAAAACCGTATATCCGATACAGTTTTCAAAACCGTATATCCGATACGGTTTTCAAAACCGTATCGGATATCCGGTTTTAAAAATCTCAATTTTGAGTATCCTTATCCGATACGGATTTTCCGTATATCCGGAAACCGCATATCCGGTTTTTCCGTATATCCGGAAACCGTATATCCGGTATCCGGTTTTCCATTTAATTATGTAAAATTTTATGTCTTATTTTTATTTTTTTGTGATTTTATGATTTTTCTTAATAAGTTAAAAGAGTATCACATATTATAAGAATTAATAACTTAAAAATGTATAAAAGTAATAAGATTGAGTCGCGGATATACTCGACGTTTAGTGGTTTCATGATTTTATTTTTATATTTTATATTAAAAATAGGAACCGTATCGAAAACCGTATATCCGGTTTCAAATTTTGCCGATACGTATCCGATACGGTTTTTATAAACCGTATCGTATATACGGAAATTCGTATCGGATCTACGGAAATCCGTATAATTGAAACCGTATATCGTATTTGATACATATAATAAAGCCGTATCGTATATTTTTGCTCAGCCCTATGTGTCTTCAACTTACGTTGATAAATTATCTATCGAGCCTACGTCTAGTGAGGATACTCCCATATCCTTACCATCCGGAGAAATTATCTCATGTTCTACTCTTTACCCTAATGTTCCAATCTCTATTGCGGGTACTATCTATCCCGCTAATCTCCTTAAGTTTCCTCTAGGAGAGTTCGATGTAATTCTAGGTATTGATTGACTAGCGTTGTACCATGCTAGATTCGAGTGTAGAGATCAAAAGATTTATTTAAAGAGTCCTTTAGGAGTTAGAATAACCTATAAGGGATCTCATTCCCGAATGGGTGTGCAATTGATTTCTGCAATGAAGTTGGTGAGTATGGTAAGAAAGGGTCACCAAGCGTTCTTGTGTATTGTGACTTCTACAATTTCGCCCTTACCAAAGATTGAAGATGTGCCTATAGTACGCAAATTTCTTGATGTATTTCCTGAAGACTTGTCCGGGATCCCTCCCGAGCGTGATGTGGAGTTTTCCATTGATCTTGTACCCGGATCAGGACCCATAGCTAAAGCTCCATACCGTATGGCTCCAACCGAATTGTAAGAGTTAAGGAAGCAACTTGATGATATGATTGAAAAAGGTTTCATTCGACCGAGTGCCTCACCTTGGGGTGCTCCCGTTCTCTTTGTGAAAAAGAAAGATGGTTCCATGAGACTTTGTATTGACTACCGTGAGTTGAACCGAATTACAATCAAGAATAGGTATCCTTTGCCAAGAATTGAAGATTTGTTCGATCAACTAAAGGGTGCTTCTACGTTTTCCAAGATTGATTTGAGATCCGGATATCACCAAATTCCCGTTCGTGATGCCGATATACCGAAGACCGCTTTTAATACAAGGTATGGTCACTTTGAGTTCAAGGTGATGCCATTTGGTTTAACTAATGCTCCCGCTATTTTCATGGATCAAATGAACCACACTTTTAGTGAGTATCTTGATAAGTGTGTGGTGGTTTTTATTGACGACATCCTTATCTTATCCAAGACCGAAGAAGAGCATGCTATTCATCTTAGGACTATTTTGGGTGTCCTTCGTCGTCAAAAGTGGTTTGCCAAATTCTCCAAGTGTGAATTTTGGTTACCTAAAGTGTCCTTTCTTGGACATGTAATTTCTCAAGAAGGTGTGATGGTAGACCCTTCTAAGATTGAAGCCGTTGTTGATTGGAAGAGTCCGACCGATGTTAGAGAAGTCCGAAGTTTTCTTGGTTTAGCTGGTTACTACCGTAGATTTCTTAAAGATTTCTAAAAGCTTGCTAGACCGATGACTCAATTATTGAAGAAAGAAACCAAGTTCGTATGGAATGAAGCTTGTGAAGCCGCTTTTCAAGAGTTAAAGAAAAGGTTGACTACCGCCCCGGTGTTAACTTTACCTGAAGATGGTGTAGACTTTGATGTCTATTGTGATGCTTCCAATATGGGATTGGGTTGTGTACTTATGCAAAGTAGGAAAGTGGTTGCTTATGCCTCGAGACAGTTGAGAGTTCATGAAGTGAACTACCCTACTCATGATTTGGAATTAGCCGCCGTGGTTCATGCCTTGAAAGTGTGGAGACACTATCTTATTGGTGTTCATTGTCGCATATTTACCGATCACAAGAGTTTGAAGTACATATTTACTCAAAAGGAGTTGAATATGAGACAAAGAAGATGGTTGGAATTGGTGAATGACTATGATTTTGAGTTGCTATACCATGAAGGGAAGGCTAATGTTGTTGCCGAGGCTCTTAGTAGGAAATCTTCTCATGCCTTGAATGCTATGTGGGAATTACCCGATAATGTTTGTGCCGAGTTTCGAAAGTTGAAGTTGGAATTCGTGGAATGTGGATTTGATTATGTTGGTGCTATGGTTGTCGAACCCGTTTTTCTCCGCGAGATCCGCGAAAGCCAAGTTGATGATCCTACCTAAAAGTCTATTCAAGCCAAGCTTCTAGAAGGAAAAGCAAAAGACTTCAAGATCGATGACAAAGGTGTCCTTCAACTCCATGACCGTTTGTTTGTACCTAATGCTCTTGACTTGAGAAAGCGAGTTCTTGATGAAGCCCACCTTTCTCCTTATTCTATCCACCCCGGAGGTGATAAAATGTATAAAGACTTGAAGCTACAGTTTTGGTGGCCGAATTTGAAAGGTGATGTTGTGTCCTATGTTGGAAGATGCCTTACTTGCCAACAAGTGAAAATCGAACACAAAAGGCCCGGTGGATTGCTACAACCTTTGGATATTCCCCTATGGAAGTGGGAATCTATTTCTATGGATTTTGTCATGGCTTTGCCAAGAACCGTTGGAGGTAAAGATGTCGTTTGGGTTATTGTTGATCGTTTGACCAAGAGTGCCAGATTCATTCCGATCAAAGAGACTTGGAGTTTAGATCGACTAGCGAAAGCCTATGTTGATGAGATTGTTAGATATCATGGTGTTCCCAAGGAGATCATATCCGACCGAGATCCGAGGTTTTGTTCGAGATTTTGGAAGGCCTTACAAGAAGCCATGGGTAGTAAGTTGTTGATGAGTACCGCATTCCATGCCGCCACCAATGGTCAGACCGAGAGGGTATTCAGACTTTAGAAGACTTGCTTAGGGCTTGTGCACTCGACTTCCAATCTAGTTGGGAAAAGAGTCTACCGTTGGTTGAGTTTTCTTACAACAATAGTTATCATGCCTCGATAAAGATGGCTCCTTATGAAGCTCTCTATGGAAGAAAATGCCGAAGTCCTATTTGTTGTAATGATTCGAGTGATGTTCGTGATTTAGGCCCCGATGTTCTTGTTGAAACCAATGATGTGACAACCCTCGCGAATGTGGAAAGATAAAACATACAAGCATGTGAAAAGATATGTGGAAATACGGTATTTTAAAAACCTTTAAACATGCAAGATATATATAACACGAGGCGTGTCAAAATGTTACAAACTAAATACGGAAATATACAACAAAGAGACGAGGCCTCTTAAAATGTTAACAAAGAACAAGTGTTTAACAAAACTAGCTACTATCGTCTAGAGGTGAAACTTCCAGGGACAACGCCCGCTAGCTCACACCCGAACCCCAAAATATCATATCCAAAAAGTCATCCACAGCAGGCAACCTGTTCATCCATGAAAAACATGAATGCCACAGTCAGTGGGGAGTAACTCCGGGTTCTCCCAGCCATAACACATCAAACGTACATATAAGGAAATACGAAAGTAAAGTCATGCATATATAGATATCCATGTGAGATACAATAAGAATAGATAGGCAATACGAGATATAATGCTAAGCTCATATGGAAATCAAATCCGAATCCATCATGTTATTCAAAGACTCGGGGAAGACACTCTTAGGCAATCGAATACGCTCACTAGGGCTTGCATCTCACCGTTAGCGGTATAAGATTGATAAGATTGAGACTCGACAGACAAACCAGTCAAGTCATGCGAAGATCACATAATATCCAACATATTATCATCCATTCACGAACCAAGACATGACGGTGTCCAATCATGCAATGACCATGAACAATATCATGAAATCACGCATTCAAAGAACGACACAAGACGACAATTCTCACGGTAAATGAAACGCACTAGCATCGTGTCCCAGCAAGAATGATTAAAGGCATCCACGTGATCACATTTCCCTGAACTCATACGCGATGCTTACATTTCGCCTATGTAGACTATTTTCCTCCTGGTAGCACGACGATAATAATACGGGCCTAGTCTAAACCTGGCCAGGATCTCGGAATAAACGTGTTCCGATTCGACATGCGATGACGTTTCGCATCCAAGACTCGGGCTTACAATATATATGCCGAGTACCCCAAATTCGGTAGATCAATTCACGAAAGAGGCGGAAAAACAGTTCAAGCCTCATAACAAGCGGTACGCTACATGCAAATAACACCACCTCGCAAGTATACAACATTTGACGGCCGGGTCGAACAACGCATAGCGTTCAACTCCCAACAACGTCGTCATATGCCCACTAACACATGCAATCAAGCAGTAAGGATACACTCCCCGTTCCGACATTCCAGCATTACGAACGGGAAGGTAGCCAAGGGAATGAGAGTACAAAGCACAAGACCAAATCGTGCTCAAACCGTAACATTTGTAAACACCGACTCAAAGTGGGAAATAGCAAAAACCGTCACAAAACATGTGATACAAGCGAAGGAAAATATCATATATCCAAAACATGAATCAATACATGATACCCAAGCATTAGACCAAGTTTAAGAAGCATAATAAATAAGAAACATCGATAACTCTCCAAAACAACAAGTTTGGAAACTAACTTAAACAAGGGTTCACTTCAAACTGTCATAACTAGAGTTCTAGATATGGGAATGCAGAAATTCCAAGTCGAGGTGATAGCTTATCCTCTTACGGTTCCAACGAGTGGTCACAAGCCCAAAACAAACTAGTCACGAAGGAGATATGAGCATTCTACCAAAAAGGGTCAGTGCTGTGAATTTGCACGGGTCACCCGAGAACAACCACACCATTCCTATCATTTCCAATTTTCATAATTTACTTCTATCAACTAACAACAATCAATATTCATCATCAACAATCATCAACTAACAACAATCATCATCCAAATCATAATTTCTAAGCTTTCTAATTATATTCCAAAAACGAATTCTAACATGGAAATCATGTAAAACACGTAAATGATATCGAGTAACCCTTCACCGTTACCTTTACGCGTCTTTAATCGATTACTAAACCTTCCTAGTAGTCTCCACCTACAAATAGGTAATAAAAGATGAATAAAATTCATCTTGAGAAAGACGGATAATCTAAAAAGCGAGAAAGACGGTAATTTTATTACCAATACGGATAGAGGAAGGTAAGAGGGGAAGAATAAGACGAACTTACGTGAATTCCGTCAAAGAACGAAGGAGATACGGTGATTCAAAGATCGGATCAAAGATGGAGGCAAGGGTTTGAGTTTTTCTTAGTGATGAAGGAATTGTGTTGTGTTTGTGAATGAAATAGGTTAAGTGGTAGTATGAGCTTTATAAGGAAAAAGTCAACAAAAGTCAAAGACGGCTTAAAAGTCAAGAAAATTCAAAGACGACTTAAAATTCAAGAAAAGTCAAAGACGACCCAAAAGTCAAGAAAAGTCAAACTCGACTCAAAAGTCAAGAAAAGTCAAACTCGACTCAAAAGTCAAGAAAAGTCAAACTCGCCTTAAGACGGGATTTTCATGGAATCTCGCAGAAATTCCAAATACGAACTCGGAAATTCTAAATTCGACTCGGAACATAAAATGATAAATTAAAACTTAAATTTGCTGAAAAGATTTCGTAAAATATTTCTACTAGAAAAATAGGGT
>JAIUZE010005101.1:0-13946 GCA_022085475.1 Heliosperma pusillum
GAAGATTTTTGAGAAATTTTAAAAATTTCTGAACATAATTGAATGCTTTTCATGCTTTGCTTGTTTGTTTACTATGCTATCATGTTACATTTCCCAAACTTAGAGCTTTCAAAAGATAATGATTCAATATTCATTGAATTGTGCATACATGGGGAAGTCTTGTACACAGTAGGCATGGAATGAATCTATAGATGAGTATGCTTGATCTTGACATTTGGCAAGTTACATATATTGTAAGGTAGAACCTCCTTAGGCTGGTACATCTATACCCAGTCTCATCTAGGTGTGTGTAGTTATCCTTGTGATGTGTGTCATGTCAAAACGCATAAGTATGGTTCTCATTTCATTCCTATAAGCATTGCATTCATGATTCACTAAGATTTGAAGCCTTTTTCACTTTGAATTACACCTCAAAATTAGCCCCTTCATACAAATGCTTCACAAAATAATAGCTACATATAAAAACTGCCTACCCTGTTGAGCTAGTAGCTAGACTATGGTGTATGGGTGCTCTTTTGAGAATATTTTGTTCCTTGATGTCACAGTGAATTTGGGAGAATGAAAATGTTCAAGAAGTGATGTTATGTTCAAAAGAAAAAAAAATAAAAGAGAAAAAAAATAAAAGAAAAAAGAGAAACGAAAAAAAAAAGAAAAAAAAAGGAAGAGATAAAAGAAGAAGTTGTGAGTATCTCCTAAGAAATGTCAAGTCAATATTCAGAAGGAGTTTACCCTTGTGTTTCGTGTGTAATAAGCCAATTTGTTGCTTTTAGGCTTCGTTATCCGTCTTCTGGGAAATTGATCGGAAGTTTGGATTGAGTATTCATTTATCATTGGTCAGTTGCTAGCTCATTCTAACCTTCACATGACCATAATTGTTTGTCCACCTTTCACCCATTTCCCAAAGCCTTCTTCTCATCTTTTCGGCTTCTTTTCTATGTGCATTGTGATCTTTGACTTTTGTTTTGAATTGTTTACCATATTAGATTGCGGACACATTTTCATAAGTCGTAGATAGGTGAGTGTCTCAAAAACATTTACACATAAAGAAATCACCGTTTACATGCAATGAGTGTTCGAGTGTGCCGTGAGAGTCCATTTGTCAAAAGATCATGCAAGAGCCAAAAATTCTGTAGTGAAATTCTTTGTGCTACGCCGTTATGTAAATCTCAGCCATGTTTATGTATCATTCTTGCCCACGTTGTTTTTGGGTTATGATTCATTATGTTTCTAAAGTTTTACGTTGAGATTTGTTTCTTGATGGTGTAGTAGCCAATGCTTACAACCCTTGTCCTGGTATTGTTTGTTATGTTTGCTTGAGTACAAGCAAAGGTTTAGTTTGGGGGAGTTTGATAAGTGAATATTTGTATGATTCTAACCCCCAATTTAGCTCGGTTTTGTATGTCATTTGTGCTTTGTTAAGCCGTTTTATGTGCTAATATCGTCTTCTAGGCGAATTCCTATGTTCTAACCTGTTTTGTAGGGAAAGTGACGTTTCTACGCCCTTTTTCAATATTCCCAAGCATTTGCCTAGAACCCGACGATTTGAAGAAGCAAGCTTGACCAAGTGAAAGGCATTTCAAGAAGGTTCAATAATTCAAAAGAGAGAAGAAGTAAAGTAGATTGTCGCAGTTGTCAGAAGACCGATCAGTTAAGCAAAGAAATCATCGTTTTACATCAAACCCTATCAACAAACCCGACTCAAGAGGTCAAGGGGGGTGATGGAAGTAAAGTCATATGCAAGGGGAGATTAAACGAGAGTAAAAGCTTCTAGAATGCAACTTACCCGATCGGGTAAGTGTGTACCCGATCGGGTATCCCTGCTGCTTCGAGCAAATTGCTTCAACTTCCTCCTTTTGTCCTATATGTTCAATGCTCGACCCCTTCCCCACGAAACCCTAATCCTATATAAAGGATGCTCCAGCCACTCTACTCAACACACATCTCTTTATACTTCTCTTCTCTTCTTACACTTCTCTTTAGATTAGAAACCTAGATTAAGAGGAGAGAGCCTAGCCTCTCTTCTCTTGTCTAGAGCATTTTCTTCTTCTTTTTCATCTTTAGTTCTTAGTTTATTTCTGTCTTTTCTATATCAAAACCTTAGCTTAGATCAATAATAATTTCATCTTTGTAATCTACTTTATTTGGTTCAAGTATTGTGATTCATGGAACGACTATTCTAAGCAAGGGATTTCTATTATCGTTATCATTATCGTTGTTGATCGTCATCTAGGTATTCCTATCTTATCTTTTGTTAATATCTTAATGTTTTCTATTTGATTGTTATTTTCCATCCATGTTATCTTAGGTTCATTTTAGTATCGTTATAATCGTCATTTCATTTCATTAGATTATCAATTTAGCTATTATCCCCATATAAAGAGTCTTAAACTATTGTCAAAACCAAATAAACATGTCTATCCTAGTTTTTGTTATTAACTTTATCTTAGATTTAGACATCACCATGAGTGAGTAGTCATCTTTCTAGGATGTAGGGTAGCCATGTTAGGTTAATTAAAAGATGATAATTAAAACATGTCTATCCTAGTTTTTATTATTAACATTGTGTCTATGCATGTTTGGACTATAACGATAGTTGACGATTTCTGATCAAAATCATTGACTAGAATGGAATTCTTTTCCAAGGTAGAGATACGTGAATTGAATAGACAAAGCATGACATGGTAGATAAAGACCTAGTAAATTGCCTAAACGTCTGCTAGACCATCTGATCTATGATTGTAATGAACACATCATTCTTACGAACTCACAATGAATTATTTGCATGTTCCATATTCAATTTCACCAATATATTAATCTACATGTGTGAACCTACTTCCCTAGATTCTTTTCATCATTGTTAATGCATCATTTGCTTTATTGTTTTCATTTGCTTTTTTTTTGTTTTTATGCCTTTTATTAGTGTAGAAATTAAAATCCCAAAACCCAGATATTCGTTAGATAAGACCCAATTGCGAGACATTTCACATTCTATAGGAAACACCATCTCCCTGAGGATCGACCCCTACTTCCCTAATTACATTAATTTGTTATTAGCCTAGTCTGGGTAATTTATCTTTGTATCGGGCTTGTGACAGGCACGATCACTCTCACTACCAAAACGGGTTCTATTTCAAAAACTACCCCATGCACAAGTATTCTCAAAAGTTGATCTTAAAGTCGGATTTTGGCAGCTAGGAATTAGGCCAAAAGAAAGGCTGAAAACCGGTTTCTGCATTCCTGATCGACATTACCAATGGGAAGTTCATGTCATTTGGGTAAAAAAACAGCTCGATCCTTATTCCAGAAAAGCAATGATCAAGATCTTCAAACCAATCCTCACAAGTGCCTTGGTATATATATAACCTACATTCTCTTAATTTCAATGAATATTGATTCGCACTCTGCCTTGCTAGCAAAGTTTCATAATATTGTTCTACAATATGGGATAATGCTTTCCGAGAAAAAGATGGTCGTTGTAAAAACAAAAATTGATTTTCTCGGAGTGCATATCTCCAAAGGTCAATACTATCTTCAACCTCATATCGCTTCCCAACTTGAAGAGTTCTCAGATGAAAAACCCTCGTACAAGCAAATCCAGCAGTTTCTTGCTATTGTCAATTATATGGCATATTTTATCCCTGACCTAGCAAAGCACAGGACAATATTATCGGCCCAGCTAAAGAAAGACGTTACGTTGCTCCATGAAACCAGAAATGCACAGAGGCAATAAGAGAGTTGAAGCGAATTATAAAAACTCTCCTGGCATTAAAAATCTCATCTAAAGGAAAAAGAATTCTACAAAAAGATGCAAGTGATTGCTATTGGGGTGTTGTTCTACTTGAAGAAGATGAGAAGGGCAACAGGCAGATTTGTGGCATTAAGAGCGGAGCTTTCAAAGAAAGCGAGAAACACTACACTCTACTTATAAAGAGATTCTTGCAGTTAAAAGTGGAATTGAAAAATCCGACTTTCATCTTATCGGACAACATTTTCTCATAGAAATGGACATGTCATTATTTCCGAAAATGATACTCCCTCCATTTTCATGTGATGTTCTCACTTTATTAAAATATACCTCACATATATTTACAAAACGGGAACATCATTAAAAAACAGAGGGAGTACAATTTAAGCAAAAGACTCTCTGCCAAACACGGCTACTCCGATGGCCAAGTTGACTTTCTCAATGGAAGTTTGAGGCCAAGCAGATAAAAGGGAAATATAATTCCTTCCATATTTCCTTTCAAGGACCTGGTGTCAAATTTCATTAATCATCCCTGTGATATATATGATCAATCTCGTACAACCGGAAAAGGAGTTAGTGAAATCTTTGGTGAGTCACTCAAGTTTTGCAAGAAGACCTTCTCAAAAAGGTTCTAACAACCAGGGGCATTGAAACTCTTCATAGAATCCTCATCTTGTACATCGATAAATATGGATTAGATCAAGGCCCTCTTCTTGGTCTACCTTTTCATCCGACATATCCATTCCTCACCATTATCCACCTAAATCCAAAACATTACGGAAGATTTCCTCCTGTAGCTTATCTCATGCTCTGGTATCTTGCTGAAATATATACTATAGGGGTACTCATAGAGAAAAGTCTAATGTTACAGTATTTACAGTATTTGGCAAAGTGTCTTATGACCAGAAGGAAGCCACACTACAAACTACTGTACAAATAGTTGACACTGTTTCAAAATATTACTGAGTGGCAAGAAAGTATCCGAAAAAAGAAGGTCATACAATATTTATCACATTTTTTATCATTATCTTCCAAATCCGAATGACGACGATATCCAAGTATATCGAAGGTATGACACCCTAGTCGTGGCAGGTTATAAAAAATCATCATCTGCAGAAATGCATTTTCACAGGCGAACATGTGAAGTAGTAGCCCTCAATGGATTAAAAGAACTAACCGTTGATGAAGGATTATTTTGCTCACTTACATAAAATTGGCACCATACAGACAAGTATCCTCAAAACTTTGTCCACGAAATTAGAGAAACGTGGCTTTCATAGCTAGTCGTCCTGGCCCAGAAGTGATTACGATCACCCAAGATACAGAGTTGATGGGCATCCACGTATAGTTAAAAAGTATATTCAGGGTCTAAAGATATACTTCAATATGTATCTGTCCAAAAGTGAATAAAGTAATTCTGATGACAGTGAAAACTCGATGTGAATACCCCCGATCTTCTGGAGACTGGGGAATCAAGACAAAGAAATGTAAATACATAAGCATAAATAAGCAAAATTACCATTAGGGTAATTATGAAAGTATAAGTGAGGTGTAAGATAAATAGGCTACCTAAGTGTCTTAGGAAAATTGTTAAGTGTAACATCAAGTTGTGCAAGGTGTATGATGCATAATTATCATGCAAGGTGATGATCACTATTTATACACATATTTTATGCTTCCCTTAGTTACATATAACTCGACTTACCGTCTTTCCTTGCTTATTTCTATGCTATTTTAGCTAGAATATCGATTCTGCCGCTTCTACTATGTTTTAATGCAGATTGGATGCATTTGGAGCTTTTTGAGTAGATATGAAGCATGGTGGAGTCGGATCATAGAAGGTTAGGCACGAAAATCGAGAGCAATGGAGAAGAGATGAAGAAAAACAAAGAAACAAGACCTTTTTGAAGGATGCTCGATCGAGTAAGGCTGTTTGCTCGATCGAGTCGTACTGTTGTCATGCTCGATCGAGCAGAAGCCTCTTGCTCGATCGAGCAACCTACTATTTTGACGGTTTTCGTATTTTCCTAAACTAGTTTAACCTAGTTGATTAGATTTTATTATTGATCGGGTTGTCGCGTACCCTAATCAAATATAAATAACCCAGACTAGGCTAACAACAAATTAATGCAGTTAGGGAAGTAAGGGGTCGATCTCGGGGAGACGGGAGATATTTGTGAAAAGATATGATTAGAATTTTAACTTGTACGATTGTCACAATGGTTTTTACTAAGCTAGAAAACTAAAACAATAATTAAAGATGATAACAATACAATAAAGAAAAGGATCTAGGGAAGTAGGTTCACACATGTAGATTAACATATTGATGAAATTGGATTTAGGATATGCAAATAATTCATTGTGAGTTCGTAAGAATGATGTGTTCATTACAATCATAGATCAGATGGTCTAGCAGGCTTTTAGGCGATTTACTAGGTCTTAATCTACCATGTCATGGTTTGTCTATTCAATTCCCGTATCTCTACCTTAGAAAAGAATTCCATTCTAGTCAATGATTATGGCCAAAAATCGTTAACTATCATTACAATCCTAACATGCATAGACACAACGTTTTAAAGGCACAATTTCTTTTATCCATTTATCATCTCTTAATCAATCTAACATGCCTACCCTACACCCTAGAAAGGTGACTACTTATGCATGATTAACAATGAAAGGGAAACTAAGATTATAAAACTAAGAATGATAAACATGATAAAGGAAATACTAAAAGAAAATGAAACTATAATGTAAAGACGAGAATAAAGATTACCGGAAAGGATGAGCAAAGATTGAGATGGAATGAGAACTTGAATAGGAAATGCAAACCCGAAAACTTGAGTTCCAATTACAAGTAGAACCATACAAACTTAGAACTAAACTAAACTAAACTAGAGAAAACTAAAACTAAGCTAAAACTAAGAAGAAAATGAGAGAAAGAAGAAAAACTAAACTAAAGAGAGAAGAGAAGTGTTTTTGTACCTCCATTTGTGTGTAGAGGCTAGGCTATTTATAGGGTTGAGAGGTTGCTCAAATGTGTCCAGATTCATCCCCTAAACAACCTAATAAAGCTCCATTAAGTCTTGCATTAAAGAGAGGTTGGTCAAATGTGTCCAGATTCATCCCCTAGACAAAGCATTTAATCACTCAATTAAGCTTGGTAGAAGAAGAGCCAAGAAACGTCTAAGTAGCAAACATACCCGATCGGGTAAGTGGAAATCCGATCGGGTAAGTGTGCAAGATGGACTTTTCCGTCTCTTCCAATTTCATCATTGGACACGGAATCCTATGCCTTGGTCTTGGTCAATGCAATACGTAATTGGGCTTGGGCTAGTCTTCCTTTCACTTGGGTTGATGTTTCCTTTTGAAGTTCAAAGCCAAAGTCCAAGATAAATCCACTTGAGGAAGGATGTAGCGGAATCGTAATCAAATCGTGAAATGGCTATCATCGGTTCCTCATAAACTTGTACTCTAGTGTCTATGCTCCATAAAGTAGGAAAATATAGCAAAACCGCTTCATTTCCTATAAAACGAGACAAAACACGCAAAACAACTAGAATAGCAATATTAGCTCGTTAATCACTTAACAAAGTGCATAAATCGTATAGAAATCGAGCTAAAACGGGGGATAAAACCATACAAATATTCACTTATCAATTATAAAAGGAAAGCTCGTCTTTCATAATTAGGCATGCTTTTATATTAGAAACCTAAGTTTTCTTTGCTTTGCCTCTGGATTTTTTCATCAAGACGATTGTCTTTAGTTCAAACTTGTAATCGGTATTCTTCAATCTTTCTTCGTTATTCAATTAGTTACCTTCTAGTTCTTTAATTATTCTTTGTCAATCCTTTCATTGTTGTTAATCATGTTTACTTTATTTATTATCGTTGTTATTAAAATTGTTATGAGTAGCTAAATTCCTTTCTAGGGTTGAAAGGGGATCTAGGATTGTTAGAAGGGGTAAACTAATTAATTGAATTGCAATTGCATGGTTATCGTTTGATTATCGTTTTAATTCTAGTTGTTTGATTACTAGCCAGGATTAATTAGCTAGTCTCGCGAATTAGGATTAACACCGACCGTGTTAAGACTAAGATAGGCTACGATAATTGAATAGAACTCGTTTAATGATAGCGATCGCATGTTAAATTGTAGATCTTAAGGGCATAATTGAGTCGACCGATCCTGTGACCTTAGATAACTTTATTGCATGATAGCTGATTACACCCTTATCCCTGAATAGTGATCCTAGTGAACCTGAGACCCTAGACTTTTAATCTTATTGTTTTCAATCTTTTATTGTTATTGTTTGATATTTATTGTTATTGTTTGCTATTAGTGTAGAACTCAAATCTTAAAACCCCGAAATTGTTACTTAAGAGACAAACCTAGTTTGACAAATTAGAATACTACCGCCTCCATGTGGATTCGATACCTTACTTACCGCTAACTATTAGTTAGTAGTGATTTAGGTTTACTTTGATTGGTGACGCGACTTTACCCTTATCAAATTTGGCGTCGTTGCCGGGGAGGCAACAGTTTTCTGTTTGTTTCTACTTAGTTTGTCTTTTTCTTTATCTCAGGGAACCTAAGTTCCTTGAGACCGTTCTTATCCTTTTCTTTAGTTTTTGTTTATGCCCAGGTGTTCTAGGTCTGATCTCGTACCCTACGATTCCGACCCAGAGAGAACTCTCCGAGTTAGACGAAACTTTTGGAAGGAAATTCAAGAAGCGGAAGATTTGAGTACGCTTGACACAGTTTATGGCGAATTCGTCACAGAAAAACCATCCTTAGAAGAGGGTACACATATTTCTGCACCCACTACAACCATGCCTACTTTAGCCAGCCATTCGGAGCCTACCGTTGCATCTAATCCCAAGGGATTCAAACTCCCTACTACGGGTAATAGTACCTTTGAGATTCGTCCATCTTATATCTCTTTGGTGGAGCTAAACATGTTTGGAGGAAGCCCTACTGAGGATCCTGCGAAGCATATGGAGAAATTCACTAACTATTGTTGCTCTATTTCTTTAACGGGTGGGGTAACGCAAGATCAAATCAAGTTGGTGTTGTTTAACTTTTCACTACGAGACGGGGCAGAAGATTGGTTGAGTGAGTTAGATATGGATGCACTTGGCATCACCGATTGGAATTCTCTGGCTCTTGCATTCTATAAAAGATAATTTCCGCCACAGAAAACCAATGCCATTCGAAGTCAAATCACAAGTTTCAAACAAAGTCCCATTGAGAACTTCAATGAGGCCTGGGTTCGTTTCAAAAAGCTTGTCAAGTCTGTTCCACATCATGGTTTTGATACTTGGTTCCTATGAAACCAGTTTTACAACGGGTTATATGATGATCAGAGAACATTGCTAGATTCTGCTGCCAATGGAAGATTCCAAAATAACACTACCGATGTTAATGCTTAGAAGTTGTTTGATGAGATGGGTACTCACACTGCTGAGTATGGAAATCCCAGGGGTGATGCGAGGCGAGGAGGTTCCGACAATGCCGTTGCAGCTCAGTTGGAGGCATTAAATGCTAAAATTGTCGAATTACAAACTTCAAAATCCTTGGTAAATAAGCAAACGGTTCATGCCATGGTTCAACAAGAGCCAACCTGTGAAAGATGTGGTACTATGGGGCATAATGCAGTAGAGTGTATGAGTACGGTTGAGCAAGTACTTGCCTTTCAATCCTTTAAGCAAGGTACACCGTACTCTAATTTTTATAATGAAAGGACGAGAGAGCATCCCAATTTCTCTTACCGAAGTCAGAATGTTCTTAATCCTACCCCACCGCCACCTCAACAACAAGGTTCCTCTTATCTGATTCCTCAGAATCGCAATTTCCAAGGTAACTATAACCGTTCAAATCAAGGAGGCCAAAACTTCCAACAAGCTCCACCTCCACCACCTCCAAGTAATGATATGGCGGAATTGAAAGCCATGTTGCAGCAAAGTCTCATGATACAACAAAAGCAAGATGCTCAAATCTCACAATTACTAGCGCATAACAAGATAGTGGATACTCAAATTGCCCAATTGGCAATTCAAAATCCACACAAACAACCGGGTAATCTTCCTCCTCAAAGACACCCTCCACATGAACAAGCCAGTGCTATCACCTTGAGGAGTGAGACCCATTACAAAGGCACGTAAATGAAAGGGGATGAAACCGATGAAAGTATGGAAGTTGTTGGTCAAGGTTCGAAAAACAGCGAAAAAAAGGCTGAAAAGGAGGTTGCTCGATCGAGCAACACCCCTCTGCTCGATCGAGCAACCCTGGAAAAGTTCAAAAAATCTGCTCGAGAAGTTCCTGAAAATTCTTTTTTGACAAACTCGATCGAGCAACCCCCCTGATCGATCGAGCAACCCCTGATAAGACTAACGAGTCCTTTACTTCACCTTCAAAAGCAAAGGAAGCCGAGCCAATTGCCATTACACTTCCTTTTTCGCACCGCCAACATAAATCCATGCTCGATAAACAGTTTAGAAGGTTTATGGAAGTGGTCAAAAATTTGGAAGTGAGTGTACCATTTAGTGAGTTAATCACTCAAGTGCCGGCTTATGCAAAGTTTATGAAGGACATATTGACAAGGAAGCGATCCTTTAATGAAGTGGAGACGATTGCATTTACTGAGGAATGCAGTGCTGTGTTACAATCCCGATTACCACCTAAGCTAAAGGATCCAGGGAGTTTTTCTATTCCTTGTAATATAGGTTGTTTAGCTATAGATAAAGCCCTACGTGATTTAGGAGCTAGTGTTAGTGTCATGCCATTTTCTATATGCAAAAAAGCTTAATATGGGTCAACTTACATTTACAACCATGACCTTACAAATGGCCGACCGTTCTATTAAACACCCTTTGGGGATTTTAGAAGACGTACCGGTTAGAATAGGGAAATTTTTCATACCAGTTGACTTTGTTGTCTTAGATATGGCTGGGGACACCCAATATCCTATCATCTTGGGACAACCATTCCTCCATACTGCGGGGGCGGTTATAGATGTTAAGAATGGGAGACTTACACTAACAGTGGGGGATGAAACAATCACTTTCAATTTAGATAATGCAATGAAACACCCCATGCTAGAAGTGACATGTCATAGAGTCGATATTGTGGATTTGAATGTTGATGACTGTCTTTCTTTGTGTTTGAATAGGGATCCTCTGGAGATCGCCTTAATTTCCAGCACTGCTGAAGCTGGAAGCTCACGGAGTGAAGAAGTAGTTGAGATGGAAAAACTGCTCACAGGAGAGGACTGCAAGTTACAGAAGGTTTATAGCTTAGGTAACCCCCCTAAGGTTACCGAGGTAAAGAAACCTGAACTTAAACCCCTCCCCTCTCATCTTAAGTATGTTTTTCTTGATTCCCATGAGATGAATCTTGTAATTGTCAGTGCTAGCCTATCTGAAAGCCAACTTACTGATTTGTTGGTGGTTTTAAAAAGACACAAAAAGGCTATAGGTTATAGCATTGACGATTTACAAGGTATTAGTCCTGACTTTTGTATGCACCGTATCCACTTAGAAGAAGACCATAAACCTTGTAGGCAGGGTCAGCGTCGTTTGAACCCTACTATGCAAGAGGTAGTTAGAAAAGAGGTGCAGAAATTGTTGGATGCAGGAATCATATATGATATTTCTGATTCAAAGTGAGTCAGTCCTGTTCAGGTAGTCCCTAAAAAGGGAGGGACTACGGTCGTCACTAATGAGATAAAAGAGCTCATATCTACTAGACTAGTGACAGGGTGGAGGATGTGTATTGATTATAGGAGGCTGAATGTAGCTACTAGGAAAGACCACTTCCCTCTTCCCTATATTGACCAAATGTTAGAGCGTCTAGCGTGTCATAAATATTTTTGCTATCTAGACGGCTACTCGGGATTCTTTCAGATCCCCATTCATCCTGACGATCAGGAAAAGACTACCTTCACATGCCCTTATGGTGTCTTTGCTTACCGAAGAATGTCTTTTGGGTTATGTAATGCCCCCGCCACCTTTCAACGTTGTATGATGGCTATTTTTTCTTATTATATCGAGTCTATTATGGAGGTCTTTATGGATGACTTCAGTGTTTATGGGACCGATTTGATAGTTGTTTAGCTAATCTAACTAAAGTCTTACAACATTGTGAGAAAAGCAATCTTGTGTTAAACTGGGAAAAGTGCCACTTCATGGTAACTGAAGGGGTGGTACTTGGTCAATTAGTGTCTGGACGAGGCATCCAAGTGGATAAGGCTAAAGTGGAAGTGGTTGAGCAATTACCGTGCCCGGTGAATGTTAAAACTGTTAGAAGTTTCCTTGGTCATGCGGGGTTCTATCGCCGTTTTATTAAGGATTTTTCAAAGATTGCTCAACCATTGACTAAGCTTCTCCATAAGGATGTCCCGTTTGTGTTTACTGATGAGTGAGTTAAGTCTTTCGACGGGATTAAACAAGCTCTAATCTCAGCTCCTATTATCCAGTCTCCTGATTGGACATTGCCCTTTGAGATAATGTGTGATGCCAGTGACTATGCAGTTGGGGCTGTTTTGGGGCAAAGGTAAGATAAGGTGCTACATGCAGTTTACTATGCTAGTAAGACATTGGATGATGCGCAAGTTAACTATGCTACCACTGAAAAGGAGTCACTTGCGGTTGTCTTTGCTTTAGATAAGTTTAGAGCCTATCTTGTGGGTTCTAAGGTAATTGTCTACCCTTACCATGAAGCACTAAAGTACTTGTTGGCTAAGAAGGAAGCTAAACCTCGGCTTATTCGTTGGATCTTGTTGTTACAAGAATTTGATTTGGAGATCCGGGATAAGTCAGGTGCAGAGAATGTGGTTGCTGACAGTGGTGGAGCTAGGGGGGCTAGCTGAGGCGCTCGCCCCCCCGGCAGTTGAAATTTTTGAAGTTTTTAGCGAAAATTTTCGAAATTTTTTAAATGTATCTTATGAAAATAGTCGTTCGCCCCCCCTAAAATTTTTCGCCCCCCCTTAAATTCAATTCCTGGCTCTGCCACTGGTTGCTGACCATTTGTCTCGTTTAAGGTTTGAAGGGAGAGATTCAATCCCCATTGATGATTCGTTTGCTGATGATCATCTCCTTGCCATTACAATGGAAACTCCGTGGTTTGCCGATTATGCCAACTTTTTGGTTGGGGGAATTATGCCTCCGGGTCAATCTTATCAGCAAAAGAAGAGGTTTCAATACGATGTCAAGAGGTATTTTTGGGATGATTCTTATCTATTCCGGGAGTGTGCCGACGGCATTTATCGACGATGTATTCCAGAGGGTGAGGTACATACCATCCTTTCTCATTGTCACTCTTCTTCATATGACGGTCATCATGGTCCCTCAAGGACATTTGCTAAAGTTATGCAGTCGGGTTTTTATTGGCCGACTATTCTCAAGGATGCTACTACATTTGTCTGTTCTTGTGACGCGTGTCAAAGGACGGGTAATATTTCGCACAGAAATGAGCTGCCTCAAACGGGTATTTTGGAAGTTGAGATATTTGATGTTTGGGGTATTGACTACCAAGGGACATTCCCATCTTCCCATGGTAATCAATACATTCTAGTAGCAGTAGACTATGTCTCCAAATGAGTGGAAGCCATTGCCACTCCCACTTGCGATGCCAAAGCAGTTGTTAAACTGTTTTAGAAGATCATTTACCCACGATTTGGGGTTCCTCGTGCTCTCATTAGCGATGGAGGAAAGCATTTCAATGAACGTCATCTTAACACTTTATTGAAGAAACATGGCGTTACACATCGTCGGGGGTTAATGTGACAACCCTCGCGAATGCGGAAATAAAACATACAAGCATGTGATTTAATTAGCGGAAATACGGTATTTTAAAAACCTTTATACATGCAAGATAGAAAATATGAGGAGTGTCAAATATTACAAATCAAATACAAAATACTACAAGAGACGTAGTCTCTCAAAATGTTATCAATGTCAAAGTGATTAGCAAATTAGCTAAATAACGTCTAGAGGTGTTTCATCCAGGGACAACGCCCGCTAGCTCACACCCGAACCCAAAATACCACAAGCAAAAAGCCATCCAAATCAAGCAACCTGTTCATCCATGAAAAACATGAAAGCCACAGTCAGTGGGGAGTAACTCCGGGTTCTCCCAGCCATATCACATTAAACGTACATAAAAGGAAATACAAAAGTAGAAGCATGCATATATAGATATACA
>JAIUZE010005102.1:0-99767 GCA_022085475.1 Heliosperma pusillum
ATTACCAATACGGATAGAGGAAGGTAAGAGGGGAAGAATGAGACGAACTTACGTGAATTTGAGCGAGTAACGAAGGAGTAGTGACGATTTGAAGACGGATCAAAATGGAGGCAAAGATTTTGAGATTTCTTAAGGAAGAAGATAAGTGTTGTGTTTGTGTTGGAATGAAATAGGTTAAGGGGAATATGAGATGTGTAAGAGGAAAAGTCAAGAAAAAGTCAAAGTCGCCTTAAGACGGGATTCTCATGGAATCTCGCGGAAATTCCAAATACGAACTCGGAAATTCTAAATTCGACTCGGAACATAAAATTCTATATTAAAACTTAAATTTGCTGAAAAGTATCCGTAAAATATTTTCACTAGAAAAATAGGGTACATTTCCGGGTGTTACAATCACCCCACCTTTTTAAAAGTTTCGTCCTCGAAACTTGAGAGTAGAAAATAAAAGTATTAAGGACGAGATTCGGTTTTCAAAATTAATACGAAAACTTTTATAAGCGAAAACATTTATGAAATGATGTTCTGCTCGAAACGGTTTAAGGGAATTTTTCATAAGTGCAAAACTTTACTTACGGATCTCAAGAGTGCTCGTCGCGAACGAGAACTCTAATTATCCAAATCAAAGCATAGTCGAATTAGTGAAATCGAAATTCAAAACAACGTTAGTAAGTGCAGGACTAGTTATCAGACGTCTCCAATAACAAGTGCAAACATCCAACCAAACGCAAAATCCAAATATAAAAGCGAAAGAAATCTATTTTCTCCAAAAAGGAGGTACAAAAACCATCTTTAGACTTCTTTGAAACGTTAAATTAGAAATATAATATGGAAGTTCGAAGGTTTTCTCAAAGATAAAGTCAAAATAACACGACATTACACGTACATATAGTGACTCGAACATAAAGTTCACAAATCACGATAACAAAATATATACAAAACACGCAAAAACGAAACAAATCGAACTCTTAGGAATAGGAAGATCACGATAAAGTCAGCAAGAAGATCTACAAGAATTCGACATCACTAAATCTACTAATAAACCAAATCCTCAAGAGAATGCAATTTACCCAATTTGCAACTCATCATTTTCAATCATCAGAAATCCTACAAAAATATTCCAAAGTCACGAAACTTCGAGTAACAAATCCCAATTATTCGAATCCAATTAGAATCTACTAAGGTCCATCGGCACGGTAGACTCCACAACTAACAATCCACAAGAAAGATTTATTACGCACTCTAATCTTGTTAGTTTCATCAAAACTCTTACTAGAAACTACCAACAAAATATTTATCTTTGGAAACATGATCGCTAACAACCACAAAGTAAAGGACTTACCATGAAATCCTTTAATCCAACTTACTTCAAACTCATTATCCTAAATTTACAATGAACTTTCTCATCCTCGAAAATCAAAACACAATCCACGCAACCAAACATAATTATCTAAGAACCAACTAGTTTCATCCAAAGTCTCACGACAAGGGAAAATCCACAATCCATTATCGCTTATAAGAATTCTTTAATACGCCCTAACATCCTTAATTCGATCATTACTACGCTCGAAGCTTCAAATATAAATAGTCACATTAGCAAACTATGGTTCCTTTAGAATAAAAGAGAATTACTAATTCCAAACCACAAATGACCAATCACTTGCAAATCAGACAACCATTTCAAATCATTAGATCCTCTAAAACTCAAAAATTGGATCGATTTTCATTTATGACAAACTGCCTCAACTTTGGGTACCAACTCAATTAACCCTAAAGCAAAGTCTCTTTTAGAATCCAACAATTAGAGATATCAAATTCCCAAATGATATCCCAAGCAACCGATATAATACTCAACAACAACGAATATCATCTCGCTCAACTTGATTCCCAAAATAGCACTACACTAGCAAGCTCAATAAATGAAGCCACCAAGAGAGTACAATACTACCAACAGATTCATCCTAAGGTTTAAATCACAATCCTATTCATGATCAAAATCAACACGAAGCTAGCTAACAACCTAATCATCTCACCAGAGGAAAGACAATGACACCATGACATTGGAAACGATAGGAGATTTCGAGGGAAACACGAACGCGCTAAGATCAGACGAAAATTAGAGGAACGCTAGAGGCAGGGAGCCAAAAGTTAGATATTGGATAGATATAGCCATGAAGATGGCCAAGCAAAGGAAAAGATAAGAGAAAACGATTTCCTAGAAATCGGGCTTAGAAGAAACTTGCATGAAAAGAAATAGAAAGGGATAAAGGTACGAGTAAAGGTTTAAAGTTTAATCCACAAAATTTCCTTTCCAAACTCAGGGCGATAGCAAAGCAAATCATCTCAATAACAAAGGTCTCTTACAAGGGACCCTCGTACCACAAATCATCGGAGTAAGGTACACCTAGATTTAACAAATAGATTACAACCCATTTCATCCATACTTTCATATAACACGGATTCCCAATTGCGGAATTGCAACTCAAGCATAGTAACATTCTCTCAACTCCAAAATTTGACACATTCTCAAAGGTTTCAAAACCGAAGAACCCAATAAGGAATTCTCCATACTAATCTCTTTTCAACTCCTATGGCACAAGGTATAACACCGACAAAACGTCATTATCAATATCATATAGCCCACGAGTGCATTATTAACAAAGTACGACCTCAAGTCAAACATCATCATTAACGTCCCAAGGTATTTCCATCATAACTCACATCATAATCCTCAAGTAATATGGTTCAACTTACCGAAACTTACTACTTCAAACGAGTCTCCAATACCATAAGATAAGATCATATCTTTAAATCCAAGAACTATAGCCAAATGCTTTTCCACCAAACCTATACTCACAAACACACAATAGGAAACCACACGAGGTCACTTAACCTCAAAAGTATTTCGCACCTCAAGATATCATTCAAAACTTCTTATTTACACCAATTAGACATATCATAAGCATAGTCTTCAAAACAATACTAAACTTCTAAGTCCAAAAGACTAAATTACTAATGAGTTAAGAAGTCATAGCCAACTCATTCAACCTTACACCATCGAATATCATGAACTATTCCCACATGAGTCATGGCAAGCATTTAGCATTAAAATCATCGAACTTATCTTACCACCCTTTCTTAGAAATACAACCAATCACCACTATAGGGTGAATTTAGATCTACACCATTTTCCTCAAATCACAAATTCATTCTAACAACCACTAATATTCCACAAAAATCAAAGTTCTTCCGACCAAGTATAATATACCACAAACAAATGGGTATGGCATCCACAAAAATGTTACAAGCGGAAGGTAAGGATACCAATGGTAAGATGGAGGAACTATCAAGAGTAATTTTCAAGAGGCAAACAAGTTGGAAGAGAAAGAAGCACCTAGATAGAAGGAAGAGAGCATAATACAATAAGGACGAGATAATTCATAGATGAGGAAGAAATACACTTCAATTAGGCTTGTAAATCTTCAAATCTTCGGTAGAGGATACTTCTTCTAGGTAACACAATGATCCACCTTAAGACGGTAGATACAAACAAACATAACATCACTCCACACAATCAACAAACAAGTTAGAACCTAACAAACATCAAGTACACCAAAGACTACCACCTTAGGTCCTTAAGTCTACCCATCTCTCATTGAATATTTCAAGGTCAAGTAATTTAAGTTTAGGGTTCACGTGTGTGCGTCGGGAGCGTTTAAGCTCTGATACCAACTGTGACAACCCTCGCGAATGCGGAAATATAAAACATACAAGCATGCAATTTACCCAAAACACGCAAAAACAAAACAAATCGAACTCTTAGGGATAAGAAGAATCACGATGGAGTCGGCACGAAGATCTACAAGAACTCGATAGTACTAACTCTACTGATACTCTAATCCTCAAGAGAATGCAATTTACCCAATTTGCAACTCATCATTTTCAATCATCAGAATTCCTACAAAAATATTCCATAATCACAAAACTTCGAGTAACAAATCCCAATTATTTGAATCCAATTAAAAGGAATCTACTGAGGTCCATCGCACGTATACCCACAACTAACCATCCCACAGAAAATTCGTGCGTATCTAATCTTCTTAGCTCCATCAAAACTCTTTATAGAAACCACCAACAAAATATTTATATCTAGGGAACATGCTCGCTACAACCACAAGTAAAAGGGCTTACTATGAAATCCTTTTGATCCAATTTATTCCAAAATTCATTATCCTAAGTTATTAACATGACTTTCTCATCTTCAAAGTTAAAACACAATCCTTAGAGATTATCCACACAATCTCATTCACTTAACTAATTTATCAGTCATGAAATCACGCATTCAAAGACGACACAAGAAGACATCTCTCACGGTAAATGAAACGCACTAGCATCGTGTACATGGCAAGTATGATTAACAGGCATCCACGGGATAAAGCATTTCCCTGAACTCATACACGATGCTACATTTCGTATATGTAGACTAATTTCCTCCTGATAGCACGACGATAATAAATATCCGGTCCTAGTCTAAATCTGGCCAGAATCTCGGAATAAACCATTTTCCGATTCGACATGCGATGACGTTTCGCATCCAAGACTCGGTCTTACAAAGCAAACGCCGAGTACCCCAAATTGGGTAGATCAATTCACGAAAGAGGCGAAAAGAGCATCAAGCCTCATACACGGTAACGCTACCTGAAAATAACACCCACCTCGCAAGTACACAACATTTGACGGCCGGGTCGATCAACGCAATGCGTTCAACTCCCAACAACGTCGCCGTATGCCCACTAACACATGCATTTAAGCAGTAGGATACCTCTCTATTCCGACATTCCAGCCTTACGAACGGGAAGGTAGCCAAGGGAATGAGAGTACAAAGCACAAGACAAAATAGTGCTCAAACCGTATCATTTGTAAAAAATGACTCAAAGTTGGAAGTCACTACGTAAAATTATACGATAAATTAACCATGCGAACTATTTTAAATTACAAGTTTTAGAAATTATAGGAGAAAAACACAGCCGTGTTTCAGGCCGGTGTGGAGGGAGGCGGCCGGTACCCCGGCTCGGAGCACAACTACACACAAAACACAAGTTTGGAAACAAACTAAAACAAGGGTCCACTTCAAACGGTCAACACTAGAGTTCTAGATATGCAAATACAGAAATTCCAAGTCGAGGTGATAGTTTATCCTCTTACGGTTCCAACGAATGGTCACAAGCCCAAAACAAGCAAGTAACGAAGGAGATATGATCATTCTACAAAAAAGGGTCGGTGCAGTGAATTCTCAGCCGGCCACTGAACCGGCAGCCGGTCCTTCGGCCAGGACTACATCCTACCCGAGAACAACATACACAAGTTCAATCATTTTCAATTCTCATATTTAACTTCTATAACCTATCAACAATCAATAATCATCATCAACAATCATCCACTAACAACAATCATCAACAATAACTCAATTCCTAAGCTTACTAATCATATTATAAATACGAATTCTAACATAGAAATCATATAAAACACGTAAATGATATCGAGTAACCCTTCACCGTTACCTTTACGCGTCTTTAATCGATTCTAAACCTTCCTAGTCTCCACCTTTATACAATTAGATAATAAAAGACGAATATCATTCACCTTGAGAAAGACGGATAATTTAAAAAGCGAGAAAGACGGTAATTTTATTACCAATATGGATAGAGGAAGGTAGGAGGGGAAGAATGAGACGAACTTACGTGAATTCCAATAAGAAACGAAGGAGATACGGTGATTCAAAGATGGATCAAAATTGGAGGCAAGGGTTTTTGATATTTGCTTAAGGAAGAAGTAAGGGTTTTGGTTTGTGTTGAATGAAATAGATTAAGGGAGTATGAGATATTTATGGGAAAAAGTCAACAAAAGTCAAAACTCGCCTTAAGACGGGATTCTCATGGAATCTCGCGGAAATTCCAAATACGAACTCGGAAATTCTAAATTCGACTCGGAAAATTAAATTTACGGTTAAAACTAAATTTCGCTGAAAAGTTTCCGTAAAGGTATTTGGGTTAACGAAGAAACTATGTCGGGCAAGAAACGTCCCCGATCCTGAGGTGGTATTGTCTTTAGTTTTTGTTAGCTTTGGTCATTGTTGAAGATTCCCAAATTATTTAGCTTTTGGTCATTCATTATACAGTCTCCATGTTTTGGTTTCTGCCGATATTGCAGTGTATAGTGCTTATGATATTGCTGTCTTTGTTGGTTTCTGCTGATTATTATTGCAGTGTATAGTACTTATGATATTGCTGTCTCTTATAATTATAATTAAAAAAAAATAAAGGTAAGCAACAACAACGGTTGTTGTAAATATACCCGTTGTGGTTAGTAATAATGTAACAACCCGAAATATACCCGATTTTTTTCTAGTTAAAATATTTACTAACACTTTTCAGTAGAACTTCAGTTTTTAAAATAGGAATTTTTGTTCCGAGTCTTATTTTGAAATTCCGCGTTCGTATTTGGAATTTTTGAGGGATTCCATGAAAAGACCATTTTTAGTCATCTTTGACTTTTCTTGACTTTTAAGTCGTCTTTGACTTTTCCGTGACTTTTTAAAGTCGTCATTGACTTTTTCTTGACTTTTAAGTCGTCCTAAACTTTTCTTGACTTTTAAGTCATCTTCGACTTTTCTCGACTTTTCAGTCAACTTTGACTTCCGTTGACTTTTTTCCGACTCGTCTCATAAGTATGAAGACCGACATTTTATTTAAAAAAATAATATTTTTGATTTATTTTTATTAAGATTTATTATGATTTATCATAATTTAATATAATTATTTTGAATTTATTCGGAATTTAAAGAATAACTTATACGGTTTTTAACCGATCATCATTTAACTATTCCCGACGCATCGTAAATCGCGCAACAACATCGAAACTCGACTTTGGCATGAGTCACACGCCTATGTCATCGTTTTCCACTCACAACTAGATATTTTAATTCTTTTGATTAAACTCATAATAATATCTAGATATTTATTTACTTTATCGATCAGTTAACGAAAATTACGCAAATCGTTTACAAAACTGACCCGATATCACCCATACCACACGGTTTTTCTTCCTCTCTTAGCCTTGATATTTTATTTCTTTTCATTATAATAACATAATATCTTGATATTTAATTCAATTAACTTAATATCGAATTAATTACGGTAATATAATTATTTTACCGGGTCAATTCCATAACAACAATTTCAAACCCAACTCACTATTTTGCTCTATAAACTCACGGCTCACACACTCCACTTTACTCACAAACAACTTTTCATTTTTCAACAAATCAAATTAAGATCAAAATATCACGTTCTTTAATCGTTCTTGAGCGTTCTTCGCGTTCTTCATCCGTTCTTCATCGTTCTTGAGCAAAACCTTCATAAAACCTTCATTTCTTAATTAAATCCGTCCTAACTTATATTTCTAGGATCTCCTCTTCGCTCCCCATCTTCACGTACGGTTTATTTTCAAATCCGACAAACTCGTTTTCAACACTTTAATTATGGAAAATCAAAGTTTTAAGTCTAATAATGTTTTTCTTGTCATTTCTTATAGGGGAAGATTTTGAAGACGAGTTTGGTGACTCATATATTTTAGGGGAAGACTAGAAGACGGGTTTCTTAGTTCTTAGTTCTTATTATTTTGGTGCTACTTGATTTTAGCTAGCTAAGGTAACGATTCCGAGTTACTCGACGAATAGATGTTACATACCTTAGTAGCTTTGGTTTTTCTTTAGTTTTGGTTCATCTTTAGTTTTTGTTCATATTATTATGATTTTATGATTTTTAGTTAGTAACATGTTAATTAGTAGTTATTATGGTGTTTTATGATTTTATAACATGTTGGTTGTTCTTGTTATATTTTTATGATTTCTTCATGATGATGATTGTTGTATGATGGATGGTTAAATTGGTTGTTAAAATGATGGTTTGATTAATTAAAACATGTAAGAAACAATTTGGGGTGGTTGTTTAGTGGTGGCCGAAACAGTGGCTGGAAACCGGTCCAAACCAGGCCGGTCCAGGCCGGTTCAGACCGGTCTGGGCTGGTCCATGGTGGGTCCGGGATTTGGTCTTTGGGTTGTGTCGATGTTAGATTGTTTAATTGTTGTTTGACGGGTTTTAATTATGTTAAAGCATGCGGGAATTAATTAGAAACGGTTTTTAGTAAAACCGTTAAAAAAAGGCCAAAACAGCCATTTTAGCCAAAACAGGCCCGTGGGCCCATCCAGGCCCATGTGGGGTCCGGCCCAACTCAGCCCGTGGGTCCCACTTTGGGACTTGTGACGGTTTTTTTGAGTTATCGTTATTTTATCGCGTTTTGTAATAATTAGCAAGTGAGAAATATTAATAAGTAAAATATTTAATTAAAAAGTTTTTCATAAAATTATTATTTCTCACATGTTAGAAATTATAAGACGAGATCGTAGTTTAATTTAATATCCTTTTTGTCAAACGGGTTTTGGGGTATGATATAATAATTCACATGTTAGAAGTAGTAATAAAATAACATGTAATGAATATGTTTATTTTATGTCTATGTGATAAAGAACGCGTTTCTAGCCGGTTTGACCAAACGGGTTTGGTCAACTAAGATCTAGTCAGCCCCGTTTTGACTGATGACCCGTCGCGGGACTCGGGTCGGGGATTTGTCTTCAAGTAAGGTTGTATTTAATTAATGAATTAGCCTTAGTAGATATGTGGCGATATGTTATTTGAATATGATTTATATGCAATTAGTCACATGATAGGATGTTTTTCCCGTGACTGTTTGATTGTATGATATATGTCGTGTTGACTAAGTACCCCTAGAGAATTATGAGTATATGGCGTCTTGACCATTCTAATTCTAAATGAGTAGCTTGGACCATGACATTGATAGGCCCGTACTATCTTTAACGAGCATACGGAGTTTGCCGCTTGATATCTTTTGTGTCTCGGCTTGGTGGGTTTATATCCAAGTCGGGGCATGGTTGCCTAATCCGTTTTGGGGTTGGAACCAGCTTAAGTACTAGCCATCTCTGCTTAGGGGGTCTCCTAGTAGAGTTTCTCATAGACGGTTATGTCATGGGACGGGGAACGGAATAGCTGTTGTCGCTAGGTCTGATCAGTCTAGGACTAGGATATGTTTTCCTACCTTGTGGTATAGCCTCGAGTTACAGAAGTCTTCTATCGACTGTTCTAAGAACTTATGCCTGTTTGTAGAAGGATTGGTCTTTCATGTATGTATGATTCTATGAGTTCTAGAAGGTGAGATGCAAGCCGGCTAGGATTGATAGAGTTTGGATTAACGGTTGTTAACTGATTCACCTGATTACGTGTTGATTAGGGTTTGAGTGTATCAGGGCCATGTTACGTGGTAACCGCTGAGCCAGCATACCAGCTTCCCTACCTCGAGTTATATTTTATTATCGAATTCACATGATAGTTTTCATATGATAGGTTATATGTTAGTTAACTGTTTCATAACATGAAAACCATATCATATATGTTAAGGTTTTGTATTTTCTATATACATTGCTTTTATGTTTTTCATGTTTCCTTAAACTCGACATTTCGTGGCTGGGAGAACTCGGAGTTACTCCCCACTGACTGTGGCTTCCGTGTTTATATTTAATGCGGTCGAACAGGGGGTGATGCATATTTTGGGGTACATGACGAGCTAGCGAGTGAAGTTTTACCTTGGACCTATATTCGGTTCATAGTTTGTATATTATTATACACTAGTTTATTTCCGTATTTATACGGGAGATATGTCTCCGTCTTGTATATTTCTTTTGTAGAATTTTATTCCGTATTGTAACGAACCTTTTTATTATGTAATGACACCTTCGTATTGTATTCGTATCTTTTATGTATTTAAAATATTTTTTTTTCTTTCCGCAAATTTGAGGGTGTCCAATCCCTTAGATAAATTTCGCTCGTACCTAATAGGATCAAAAGTTATTGTCTACACTGACCATGCTGCCTTGAAATATCTGCTTTCAAAGAAAGAGGCAAAACCTAGACTTATCCGATGGATCTTACTCCTTCAAGATTTTGATTTAGAGATCCGGGATAAGAAAGGAGCAGAGAATGTAGTCGCTGACCACCTCTCAAGGATAAGAGTAACTGAAATAGGATTACCAACGCCAATTAATGATTCGTTCGCTGATGATTCATTACTGGCAATTGCGGACTCTTCTCCTTGGTATGCTGATATTGCCAACTTCCTTGTCAGTCGCCAACTACACTCCAACCTTTTGTTATAACCAAAGAAATAGATTTTTGCATGATGTAAAATTCTTTGTTTGGGATGACCCCTATGTTTTCAAGCAGTGCTCAGATGGTCTGTACAGACGTTGTATCTCCAAGTGGGAAGTAAAAGGAGTTTTAGAAGGATGCCACTCATCTGCTTATGGTGGTCATCATGGTCCGTCCAAGACCATAGCTAAAGTCTTACAATCCGGGTTTTTCTGGCCCTCGATGTTTAAAGATTCAAGAGACTTTGTTATGGCTTGTGATGCTTGTCAACGAATCGGTCAAATATCCAAAAGACATGAAATGCCTCAAAACGGCATATTAGAAGTCAAGATATTCGATGTCTGGGGTATTGACTATCAAGGACCATTCCCTTCTTTAAATGGAAATCGTTACATTTTAGTCGTTGTCGACTATGTTTCAAAGTGGGTAGAAATAATTGACACCCCCACCAATGATGCTAGAGCTGTGATACGACTATTTAAGAAGATCATCTTTCCGCATTTTGGTGTACCCAGAGCCGTGATAAGTGATCGAGGAACTCATTTCGGGGAAAAGCAGTTAGACACTCTGCTTGCAAAGTATGGTGTGTATCACAGACGAGGTTTAGCCTACCACCCTCAGACTAGCGGTCAAGTAGAAGTTTCGAACAGAGAGCTAAAAACAATTCTTCAAAAAGTAGTCTCGAAATCTAGAACTGATTGGAGTAATAAGCTCGATGACACCTTATGGGCTTATCGCACAGCTTTTAAAACCCCGATTGGAACATCTCCCTATCAGTTGGTTTATGGAAAGGCATGTCATCTCGCCGTTGAGTTAGAGTACAAAGCTCACTGGGCTATCAAAGAACTCAACTTAGACACTAAGCTTAGCGACGATAGACGACTTTTGCAACTCAATGAGCTAGAAGAATTTCGTTTGCAAGCTTACGAGAATTCTAGGATTTATAAAGAGAAAACGAAGCGTTGGCACGACAAGAGGATAATCAGAAAAGAATTCAATGTCGGAGACCGAGTACTTCTCTTCAACTCCCGTTTGAAAATTTTTCCGGGGAAACTTCGATAAAGATGGTGTGGACCATTCACTGTCACATATGTAAGCAAATACGGTTATGTGGAAATAATGACTAGTAATGGTGAAAACTTCAAGGTCAATGAACACCGATTGAAACTCTACTACAACAATTCCATTATCGGATGCTTAGATATTGTCTATATAGAGCGTCAATCCCCAACCAGATGATTTCATAGGAGTATTCGTCGAGCGAGACGTTAAACCAGCGCTTCTCGGGAGGCAACCCGTGTTTACTTTCCTTTTGCATTTTATTTTTGCTTTCCCTTTTGCGTTGTTTTGTTAGGATTTATTTCGCAGATGAAAGAGTTTTTGAAGAATCTATAAAGACCTTCCTTGTCAAGTCCAAAAGACTAGCTTGAGGGAGTCCGCGCTGGCTAGTACGCTTCACTCTTCTTTCATTTTTTTTTCCCTTTTTACCCTTCTTCCCATTGAGCATCTCGTTGCATATTTAGTATTTGTGCTCACATTGAGGACAATGTGATGTTTAGCTTGGGGGAGGGATTGCATTTTCCCATTTTGCATGTTAGTTAAGAAAAATTTAAAATTTTGAACATCATTATATGCTTTTCATGCTTTGCTTGCTTGTTTACTATGCTATCATGTTACATTTCCCAAACTTAGAGCTTTCAAAAGCATAATGATTCAATATTCATTGAATTGTGCATACATGGGGAAGTCTTGTACACAGTAGGCATGGAATGAATCTATAAGATGAGTACGCTTGATCTTGACATTTGGCAAGTTACATATATTGTAAGGTAGAACCTCCTTAGGCTGGTACATCTATACCCAGTCTCATCTAGGTGTGTGTAGTTCTCCTTGTGATGTGTGTCATGTCAAAACGCATAAGTATGGTTCTCATTTCATTCCAATAAGCATTGCATTCATGATTCACTAAGATTTGAAGCCTTTTTCACTTTGAATTACCCCTAAAAATTAGCCCCTTCATACAAATATTTCACAAGATAATAGCTACACATAAAAACTGCCTACCTTTAGAGCTAGTAGCTATACTATGGTCCATGGGTGCTTCTTTGAGAAGATTTTGTTCTTTTATGTCGAAGTGAATTTGGGAGAACGAAAATGTTCAAGAAGTGATGTTATGTTCAGAGAAAAAAAAAATAAGAAAAAAAAATGAAATAGAAAAATGAAAAAGAAAAAAAAAATCGAAAAATAAAAGAAAGAAAAAGAAAAAAAAGAAGAAGTTGTGAGTATCTCCTTAAAATGACAATTCAATGTTTAGAAGGAGTTCACTCTTGTGTTTCGTGTGTAATAAGTCAATCCGTTCCTTTTTGGCTTCGTTATCCGTTTTCTGGGAAATTGATCGAAAGTTTGGATTGAGTATCCATTTATCACTGGTCAGTTGCTAGCTTATTCTAACCTTCACATGACCATAACTGTTTATCCACCTTTCACCCATTTCCCAAAGCCTTCTTCATATTTTTTTTTTCGGCTTCTTTTCTATGTGCATTGTGATCTTTGACTTGTGTTTTGAATTGTTTACCATATTAGACTGCGGACACATTTTCATAAGCCGTAGATAGGTGAGTGTCTCAAAAACATTTACACATAAAGAAATCACCTTTTGCATACATGAGTGTTCGAGTGTGCCGTGAGAGTCCATTTGTCAAAAAGATCATGCAAGAGCCAAAAATTCTGTAGTGAAATTCTTTGTGCTGCGCCGTTATGTAAATCTCATCCATGTTTATGTATCATTCTTGCCCACGTTGTTTTTGGGTTACGATTCATTATGTTTCCAAAGTTTTACGTTGAGATTTATTTCTTGATGGTATAGTAGCCAATGCTTGCAACCCTTGTCCTGGTATTGTTTGTTATGTTTGCTTGAGGACAAGCAAGGGTTTAGCTTGGGGGAGTTTGATAAGTGAATATTTGTATGATTTTAACCCCCATTTTAGCTCGGTTTTGTTTATCATTTGTGCTTTGTTAAGCCATTTTATGAGCTAATATCGTCTTCTAAGCGAATTCCTATGTTCTAACCTGTTTTGTAGGGAAAGTGACGTTTCTACGCCCTTTTTCTATATTCCCGAGCATTTGCCCAGAACCCGACGATTTGAAGAAGCAAGCTTGACCAAGTCAAAGGCATTTCAAGAAGGTTCACTGATTCAAAAGAGAGAAAAAGCAAAGACGATATCGCAGTTGTCAGAAGATCGATCAGTTAGGCGAGGAAATCATCATTTTACATCAAACCCTATCAACAAACCTGACTCAAGAGGTCAAGGTGGATAATGAAAGTCAAGTCATATGCAAGGGGAGATGAAACAAAAGTCAATTGACCAAGATCACCACATACCCGATCGGGTAAGTGGTGTACCCGATCGGGTATCCTTGCTGATCCGAGCTTTTGCTTCGACTTCCTTTATTTTGTCCTATATGTTCAATGCATGACCCCTTCCCCACGAAACCCTACTGCTATAAAAGGATGCCTAACCTAGATTAGGAGGAGAGAAACCTAGCCTCTCTTCTCTAGTTTAGATCATTTTCTTCTTCCTTTTTGTCCTTAGTTTCTTAGTTTATTTCTGTCTTTTCTACATCAAATCCTTAGCCTAGATCAATAGAAGTTCCATCCTTGTAATCTACTTTATGTGGTTCAAGTATTGTAATTTGCGGATCGACTATTCTATGCAAGGAATTTCTATTACGGTTGTTTATATTGATCGTCATCTAGGTATTCCTATTTTATCTTTTGTTTAAAGTCTTTATGTTTCTTATTTGATTGTTATTTTCTTTACATGTTATTTTAGATTCAATTTCAATACCGTTGTAATCATTTCATTTCCCTAGATCGTCAATTTAGCGTCGTTATTATCGCCACTTAGAGAGTCCTAAAATATTGTCAAAACCAAATAAACATGTCTATCCTACTTTTTATTATTAACATCATCTTAGATTTAAATATCACCATGAGTGAGTAGTCGTTTTCTAGGGTGTAGGGTAGCAATGTAGGTTGATTAAAAGATGATAATTGGATAAAAGAAATTGTGCTTTTAAAACGTTGTGTATATGCATGTTTGGACTATAACGATAGTTAACGATTCCTGATCAAAATCATTGACTAAAATGGAATTCTTTTCCAAGGTAGAAATACGTGAATTGAATAGACAAAGCATGACATGGTAGATTAAGACCTAGTAAATTGCCTAAAAGCCTGCTACACCATCTGATCTATGATTGTAATGAACACATCATTCTTACGAACTCACAATGAATTATTTGCATGTTCTAAATCCAATTTCATCAATATGTTAATCTACATGTGCGAACCTACTTCCCTAGATTCGTTTTATCATTGTTAATTCATCGCCTGCATTATTGTTTTCGTTTTGATTTGCTTTTATTTTGTTTTCATTTATTCTTTTTATTAGTTTAGAAATCAAAACCCCAAAACCCAGATACTCGTTAGATAAGACCCAATTGCAAGACATTTCACATCCTATAGGAAACACCATCTCCCTGAGGATCGACCCCTACTTCCCTAATTACATTAATTTGTTATTAGCATAGTCTGGGTAATTATCTTTGACCAGGGCTTGCGACATGCCCGATCAGTATTTCATATTTCAAAGGAAATGGCAATCGGATATGGAAAATGACCAAGCAAACAGAAAGGCTTACCATGCTCCGCGCCGTCCTGTAAGACAGGTAGCTCTCTGCTGCCCAAATGAGATGTCTACCATCCCATCTCTCAACCCACTTAGGTGAACCCACCAGATGGTGTCCACCCCGACCTGCAGTAATCCTCCTCGGAACCTCGGCCTCAGCCATCCCGGTCTCCTGCGCCACCTAGGCCGGTATATCTTCTCGCACTCGGGAAGAAGAAGTATCAAGATCTATGTCCATGGGAACTCTCCCTAATGAGAAGGAATGTCACCTACACATTTCAAACATGTAAAACGGTTCAAACAAATCCTCAGCGGTTTCAAACAATGGCAAGCACACTTTAATAGCGTTTCAAGTCATTTTCAAGGAGTTTTCTGGTCATCTTCGACCGTTCTTTCGGAAACCCGACTACACGCGTAGGGTAAGGGTCAACTGAAGTCTAAATTCAAAGCCTAATTTTGGGCTTGAGTCGAACATTCGACAACATTTTGCCATAATAGAGGTTATACCCTAAAACAGCGTCCTGCAGGGACCGTCGCAAACTGAAAATCTAATGCTATATTACGTTCACCAGCTACACAAGGGTTCCAGAACACCAAGTTTTATCCAAAATGAGCTACCCTAAGGGAATTTTGAAAGCGGTTTTCGATTCAGTAAGTATCTGTCTCATTTGTTCAAAACTCAACGAAAACGAAAAACGACTACATGGCTATGTTCCTACCAAGGTCAATTGTTCATTCCTAATGTCAATTTCTACCATACAAAGCTCCAATAGGCGCTAGTCCTAATTTTCGAGCTATTTAAGGGAAGGAAACCCCAAATTTCAATAGAAAATAGATCAAATATAAGCGATTAAAGCAAGATTGGAACGCATACCTCAATTTGCCATGACTTATGGAGTAACTTGATTAAGATTTCCGCACGTTTGGTTGAGTTTCGAGAGAATGATTCGAGTTTTTGTGATTTCGGATGAATAGAAATGATCCGTCTGTTCGCGTGTTTTATCAGACAAGGAGAAGCTGGGGAAGAAACACAGCAATAGCTGCGCCTCTTCCAAAGGTTGTAGTTCTTGCTCCGCCCTTTCCCCATCAATATTTCGCCTAAATTTGAAAGTTGGCTACAAGTTCGTTACTTGTGGGCCCAAGTCTTATGCGGCGCTTCTTGGACTTCTATTTTTTTTTTCATACTTGTGTTCTTTTTCAACACCCGTGCCTCGGCAGGTTTCAGAACCGTCACGTCACCTCAGCAGAGAGCTATTTTTCCGGATATACAATCTGTGGACCCAATTTTTTATCCTCAAGATTTTTGTTCGCCACAACCAAGCAGACTCTCAGAAGAATTCAATCCTAACACAATCTTCTATATATCAAGTATAAACACGTGTTTCCCTAACAAGAGTTCACCTGAAGATAAAGACAGGCAGATTCTCACATCCAGCGGCTGGCGAGAATCATTACGTACCTTATCCCCAGCGGCTGGCGAGCCTCATTACGTACCTTATCCCCAGCGGCTAGCGAGCCTCATTACGTATGCCATTCAGACGGCTGGCGACCCTCATGACGCAACCTCAAGTCCAAGTAAGAAGATGCTCAGGTATGACTCCTTCATGTGCCTGGCGAGCTTTCGTAAGTAGTCTAACGGACTTTAAACGACGCTCCCCAACAGTCGACATTCTCTAAAATGTTCTCGACGACATGTCCTTGGTTCAGAACCCTTGAAACACCTCGCGTCGCGATAGTCGTCAGGTTCTAATCTTCTATTAACCGGATGGCTATACTTTAACTTTTGCCTTGTCGAAGCCTCAATCAAAGTGCGGCTCTGTAGATAGCTCGAATCTAGAGCTTCCGCCAACCACCTAGTGATGATTGGGCCGAACGATTTATGACAATTTGTAAGTTTATCGTCAAGTGATAGCTCAAACAGTTGTGTCTACCCCTTGGTCGTCATCTACATACCGATATGGTCGTTTGATAGTCATTAGAGTCCGTATATTTTAATGTTTCAAAACTTATCTTTCTTCATAAAATATATTCATATTTTATTTAGAAAAGAATTCGAAATCTACTGCAATTCCCATAAAGAAACGCGGACATCTTTCTTTCAAAGTACGAAACTTCTTGGGAAATGACGCAGCGGGTGCTGCACCTCTTCCAAGAGTCGCAGTTTCGGCTGCGCCTGTTCCCCATCCCGTGTTACCTGTTTCCGAAATATTTTCTAGATTTCTTTCCGTGTTCGAGTTATTCCATAACTCTTCGGATCACTCCCTAAATAAGGAGAGATTCGTGCACACTTTCAAGGCACGCGAGTGTTCCGACCCTTCTTTTCTGTCTCTTTGCATTCTAGACCTTGCTCTAAGCATTTTGACAACTATGTGCTTGATCAATAGACCACGTAAGCTCAGATCCTTCTGGGTACCTGATACGGCTATCGCAACCCTATCAAAGATAAAACCTAACGGTCTCAACAAAATGCAGTAGAGGCAGTCGGGTATCGAATCCACAGGGAGAGGGAATCCTATAACTTGCTAAATCTGTCAAAGTAACACAATTGGGGGTTTGTTTAAATGATTTTCTAACACTACAAGAAAAAAGGGAAAGAGAAATAAAGAGCGAAATATCAGAAAGAAGAAGAACTAGGATCGTCGGTTCCCCATGGCATCTTGGGTCAGGATAGAAATCAAAGTAAAATCTAAACAGGTTTGTGAGTAGTGTAAAGGTCCTCTCGGTCCGCTATTCGCCCTAAGATATACTAACTTAGCTCTCGCCCTCATTAGCATAATCCCAAAGTTCATCACTGATCTGCCCTCTTCCAATCTCTCGATCTAGGTCAAGGGGGTATCAAGTCAATCAATTGAATGCGTCGACTCAGACAATTAAAAGCTATTAAATGTGAAGATTGCTTCCAAACCTAATCTAAAGACTACTAATCAAATCCATCTTACCTAAGCCACGGTTCCCCTAAATCCTAGCAAAGGAATTAGCTACGCATAATAGAAAGAAGAACAACAACAACAATAAATAAGAAACAAAAAGACATAGATAAATAATTAATCGAATTCCAGAACAATAGTACCGAATTGGAAAGAAGAAGAAAGTCAGAGGAAGTCCTCCAATTCAGATCCAAAATAACAGTCCAAAAGTCCAAGCTAGGGTAAGAAATTGGTTCTAATCTAAAGTCTACAGTAAAGAGTATGGAGAAGAGAGTCCTTCATTCTTCTCGTTTACGGCTTTAAGTAAAAACAAAAAATAACAAATTACAAGGCGTCCACACTATTTCACGAAGCCCATCAATATGAAACCCTTCGATCGAGTAACAATTGTTGTCCAAAGTACTCGATCGAGTAATAGTAGTGCTCGATCGAGTAAACGCCCAAAACCAGCAGCTCGATCGAGGTCTTCTAATCAAAGAGGTGGTCGATCGAAGGCTTTTATACCTCGAACGAGAGTTTTGCTCATGGATTTCGTTCTTCCATTCCTTTAACACGGCTTCACGCATTCCGAGACACCAAGATTCCTTTCCGACTCACTTATGCATGCTTGAGGAGCTACAAAATGGCTAGTTTTCCGTCATTCTGGTCCATACCTGCAAATATTACAAAACAAACCAAAGTAGACTATTCGGGGGATATTTGTAGTATAACACTACTAAATAAGCATGGAAATGCGTACAAATATGGCCTAAAAGGTCTATATAAAATACACGCATCAAACTTCCCCAAACCAAACCTTTGCTTCTCCTCAAGCAAAAAGGATGCAACAAATAAATTGAACAAATAAACTCCGGACTACCGCAGATTGCCTGCTTGAACCAATTTAATGCAACAGTCAAACTCAGCAATGCTATCAAATGCAAACGAACTGAACCGTCGACCTTGCCAGACCATCAATGTCGGACTCTCGCGGGTCACTCTTCTCTCAGCAAAACAAAGGGTAAGCAAGTTATGTTGGAGCAAGTGTCCTCCACCATTAGTGCAATAACATAAATAAATCTCTGTAGGTTCACAGGGTATACTTTGTATAATAATCAGTTGATTAACGTTTATCAATAACGGTTGGCTTGCTAGATAAGTTTGACGTTATTGTCATACAGATGGCGGTGATCAACTGGTCCCTAAAAGTCACACCTATAGGATGTGTTTGAGAGATGTGATTATTTGATAAAATGATCATATTGATGCCCTTTTATATGACTAAAAGGTTAGTCAGTGTATTTGACTAAAAGGTTAGTCAATGTGATGATGAGATGATTATTTAATAATGATTAAATAAATTTAGCTGAGACGAATTAACTGTAATTCGTAAATTGAATATAAAATGTTATATTTAATTGTTGTATATAATGTAAGCTAATTAAACATAAACCGTTATAATTAATTGGCAAATTAAAAATATACGGATATTTATAATTAATGATGTATTATAATGTCGGTCCTTGACAAACGACGATTATAATATATTACATTATATTGGAAGCTAAAATGACTGAAACAAAGTGTCAAGATACACTCGGTTTTTCCGGTCAATGGGTAGTTATTTGAGGAGACTAAATCTCCTCATATAAGACCTAGGAGTGCCGTGAGCAAGTAAAGGGAAGAGGAGAAAAATTCTAACCTAATTTCTACACTCACTTGTGCCTCCATCACACAAAACACAAAAACCTAAAGAGTTAACAGTAACTTTTAATTATCTTTCTAGCAAAGGAGAAGGGCATTTCTCAACCAATCTTGGGTGAGACGATTAGGAGGATATCTGTTTTGATATCTGTTCTTAGACCGAATTTTGCTAGGACCAAAGGTTCATATCATTTTCTCTATATTTTATATCGTTTTCATATTTATGACTCGCAATTCATATTCTATAATTTTGTTATAATCCTAAATTTTAAGGGGATGTAAACAGTTATTTCCCACAAGTTATGTGTAAGAGAGAGAAGGAGAAAATAGTCGCTCACCTAAGTACGACCGTCGCGTTCATGCAATGCCAACTAACATGATAAAAGATTTAGTTACCGTACACACGCACAACCACCATTCAAGGACTATCACACGCCGAATACTCGCAATATTTGGATAAGTGAGGTTATGGGTAAGAAGGAGCAAAGCGATAATGGAATAAAGGAGGTAAAGCGTCAAGCTAGCCACCTGATCTTAATCGAATGACAAAATCCGTCTTCTTATCTCATAATGAAGCACACGGCCATGATTCGGCCGACAACTCACTAGAACCAACAGGATAGAGTGGAAACGAAATTGGTTAGCGTATTCAGCTCTTAATGAATCCCCATATGATATGAATAAAGCACGGGAACAGAGACCGCTTTCTTTTTCTTTTTCTTTATTATATTTTTTTTTTCTTCTTTTTTTTTTCTTTTTCAAAATATTCAGCTAACAATTACGCGAAAACAATTTCAACTTCGATTCCCAAATTCTTCGGATACCAACTCCGTGGCAAGAATGCAAACCAAAGTGATAAAATGAAGTAAATACCTCAATAACCAACACTAGAATAGCTCGACGCAAGGTAGGCTAAATTTGGGATGTGGATTGTGGGTCAACTGGCAGTTTTGGCTAAATGTGGAGTTAATTGGGTAAATGAGAAAAAGGGAAATTGCAAGCATTCTCCAAACATGTGATACCGACCGCGAACCCGTACGTGCAGGCAATAAGAATCATATTTCATATACATGCAATGCGATGACACGAGGGAGTAACTACTCACAATCCTATATGAACTGGTCATAGATGACACCAGTTTTTTTGAGCTATAATCCTCAGAATATGTAAGTAGGTTGCCAACATGTCAAGTCAAGTCTATTCCTTCAACATCGATTAACAGCAAATGATCATGCATGAGATATTAACTGTGCAAGGCTTAAGTCGAGACTCGATGAAGAGTAGGAGAAAATCGTTCCGACTCGACTAAAATGCAAAACTAAACATGAGAAATTTTGAAATTTTTGGAATTTTATGAGTGATTAACATTGCATACAAAAATGCAGTAAAAACGAAATGCAGACACGATATGGATGCAAAACCTCCCCAAACCAAATCGTACAATGTCCCCATTGTACAAAGTAAAGGAAAAAAAAAGAATTGCAAACTAGAGAGAGTCGGAAACTTACGGGAACGCGTGTATAACCGACTTCCCCAAACCGGACCGGAAGGATGGGCTCCAAGGATTCGATCGAGTGAAAAACTACTCGATCTAGTGAAAACGAGATGGAGCTTGCTCGATCGACTGGAAAAACAGCTCGTCCGAGAGGTGTCTTCGCAGAAGTACTCGATCGAGTATCCAAAGTGCTCGATCGAGGGGTTATTGTGCTCGATCGAGCTGTTATCCTACTCGATCGAACAAAAGTGTCAGAGCAATTAATACCAAAGCTGCGAGAAGAAAGAAAGGACGCAATTGAATTGTTTGAACAGTAAAACAGAAATAAACTACTAAAAAGTGATAAAAACGGTACAACAAAACAATAAGAGATCGGGTTGCCTCCCGATAAGCGAAGGTTTATAAGGTCGCGCACGACCCTTGAGCTTCAATCATCAAGCTCCTCGTTTCCATCGAAGAATAGCACTTCGACGCGACCCACGACACTGTCAGCTCCATAGTAATGTTTCACATGATGTCCATTAACCTTGAACCGTTGACCCTCGGAGTCTTCTATCTCAACGGATCCAAACTGAGTAACAGCAGTTACTGTGTACGGACCACTCCACCTGGATTTCAGCTTACAAGAAAATAGACGCAGTCGGGCATTGAATAGCAACACCTTCTGCCCGACTTGGAACTCGCGAGGTATGATTCTCTTGTCGTGCCAACGTTTGGTCTTTTCTTTGTAAATACGCGAGCTATCATAGGCATTCAGACGGAATTCCTCTAGCGCATCTAGCTGCAACAACCGTTTCTCACCACACAAGTTAGCATCATAATTAAGTTGGCGGACTGCCCACCAGACTTTATGTTCTAGCTCAACACGTAAATGACAGGAATTTTCCATACACTAATCGATACGGTGAGGCACCGATAGGTGTCTTAAATGCGGTCCTGTAGGCCCATAATGTGTCCTCTAGTTTGGCACTCCAATCCTTCCGTGATTTAGACACGACCTTACTTAAAATCTCCTTTAGTTCCCTATTAGAGACTTCAACCTGCCCACTAGTCTGAGGATGATACCCCAAACCCCTACGATGTTTGACACCATATTTAGACAGTAAGGTCGTAAGATGCATACCCCTATCATTAATGACAACCCTAGGGACGCCAAAACGGTGAAAAATGGTCTTACGAAACAGCTTAATCACGATCTTGGCATCACAGTTAGGAGTAGCAATCGCTTCTACCCATTTAGACACATAATCTACAGCTACCAGAATATACATGTTACCAAGACTCGACGGGAATGGTCCTTGATAATCAATGCCCCAGACATCAAAAAGCTCGACCTCTAAAATGTCGTTTTTGGGCATCTCATGTCTCTTTGATATGTTCCCTGTCCGCTGGCAAGCATCACAGCTAGCAACAAAAGCTTTAGTGTCAGAAAAGAGAGTCGGCCAATAAAAACCAGACTGTAATACCTTAGCCACGGTGCGCGATGGACCGTGGTGACCTCCACAAGGTGAAGAATGGCAGCCTTCTAGGATGGCTTTGATCTCCCATTGTGGAACACACCGTCGGAATACACCGTCTGCGCATGACTTGAACAAGTATGGATCATCCCAGAAATAATCACGCACATCATGTAGGAATTTCTTTCGCTGCTGATAGGACATATCGGATGGCAGCTTCTGGCTGACAATGTGATTGGCATAATCTGCAAACCAGGGTTCAACACCATCTTTAGATTTAATAGAATAGACAGTGCATAAAGTATCATCAGCAAACGAATCATTAATGGGAAGAGAATCCTCCCCCTCTTGTCGCATCAAACGTGAAAGATGATCCGCTACAACATTCTCAGCGCCTTTCTTGTCCCTGATTTCCATATCAAATTCCTGGAGAAGGAGTATCCACCTCAGCAGTCTGGGTTTGGCCTCCTTCTTATTCAGAAGGTGTTTTAGCGCTGCATGATCTGTAAAAACAATAACTTTAGAACCCAATAGATATGATCTAAATTTATCAAGCGCATAAACTACAGCTAAAAGCTCCTTCTCAGTGGTAGCATATTTCACTTGAGCCTCATCCAGAGTTCGGCTCACATAGTAAATAGCATTCAAAGCTTTGTCTTTCCGCTGGCCGAGCACTGCTTCTAGTGCGTAATCGCTTGCATCGCACATAATCTCAAACGGCAGCGTCCAATCGGGAGGCTGAATGATAGGTGTGGAGACCAAAGCCTGTTTCAAAGTGTTAAAAGCAGAAAGACAATCATTAGTAAAATCGAAAGGAGCATCTTTTAATAGCAACTGTGTAAGTGGTTTAGTAATTTTAGAGAAGTCCTTGATGAACCGGCGATAAAAGCCGGCGTGACCAAGGAAACTCCTCACCCCCTTAACATTAGTAGGAGGGGGTAATTGCTGAATCACTTGCACCTTTGCTCTGTCTACCTCAATACCCCTATTCGAAACCAAGTGCCCAAGGACTACTCCCTCATTGACCATGAAATGGCACTTCTCCCAGTTTAGCACCAAATTAACCTCAATACAACGCTGCAAAACTTTATCAAGGTTAGCTAAACATTTATCAAAATCATTCCCATAGACACTGAAGTCATCCATAAAGACTTCCATGATAGACTCTATATACTCAGAAAATATCCCCATCATGCACCTCTGAAAGGTGGCAGGGGCATTACACAAACCAAAACGCATCCTACGATAAGCAAAAACACCCTTAGGACAAGTAAAAGTAGTCTTTTCCTGATCATCTGGATGAATAGGGATCTGAAAGAACCCTGAGTACCCATCCAGATAACAGAAAAACTCATGAGAAGCTAACCTTTCTATCATCTGATCAATGAAATGAAGGGGGAAATGATCTTTCTTGGTGGCGGCATTTAACTGCCTATAATCTATACACATCCGCCACCCAGTTACTAGTCGAGTAGGTATTAACTCATTCTTTTCATTTTTAACAACTGTAGTACCTCCTTTCTTGGGTACGACCTGAACTGGGCTTACCCATTTGGAGTGACCAACTGAATAAATAATACCTGCATCGAGTAGTTTCATCACCTCGGTCATCACAACCTTCTCCATCTTCGGGTTCAGCTTCCGCTGACCCTGTCTGCAAGGTTTGTGACCTTCTTCCAGCTCAATCCTGTGCATACAGACATCAGGGCTGATTCCCTAGAGGTCATCCAGTGAATAAGCCATTGCTTTCCTGTTTCTCTTAAGTACAGCCAACAAAGCGGTTCGCTGTTCCTCATTTAGTTTAGAACTGACAATAACTTGAAATTGCTCAGTATTATCAAGAAAAGCATATTTAAGGTGAGTTGAAAGAGGCTTACGCTCGGGAACTTTTACCCCGACGGAACACAAGGCGTGACCCAGGTGTCCCAGCTATTCTTCCTCCGCGTCAGTCAATTCTTCCTCATCGGCAGTATCTCTAAGCAATTTCAGCACACCGTCATTGTTATCAAAATAATCTGCACACTCATCTAACAATGTTAAAGATTCCAACGGATCCTTTATCAAGGAATCCGGCCAGAACTCATAAGTGAACTCATCAATGATATCAACAGAAAAGCATGCATCCTCTATCATTGGTCTAGATAAAGTGTTAGGTAAACTGAACGAACCTGTATCATCCCCTACGGCTAGAGTTAAACGCCCGTGTTTAACATCGATAATGGCTCCAGCAGTACACAAAAACGGCCGTCCCAAAATAATTTGGGTACGGGTATCCTCAACAATGTCTAAGACGATGAAGTCAACGGGAATAAAAAAATTGCCCACCTTAACGGGCACGTCTTCTACGACACCTAAGGGTCTCCTAACAGATCTATCAGCCATCTGCAGGGTGATATTGGTCGTCTTAAGACAACCCATGTTAAGCTTACGACAGATAGAATAAGGCATGACACTAACGCTAGCTCCAAGATCACATAGTGCCTTATCTATCACGACATCTCCTATAACACAAGTAATAGAGAAACTACCCGGATCCTTAAGTTTAGGGGGAGACTTATTTAGAATTAAACTACTAGACTCTTGCATAAAAGCGACAGTAGCAAAATTCTCAAGTGCCTTCTTACACGTTACAAGATCTTTCATAAATTTGGCGTAAGGAGGTACTTGAGTGATTAGCTCGTCAAAAGACAGAGTTACCTGAATGTTTTTAACCATGTCTACAAATTTGCTGAACTGTTTCTCCGTCTTTGAATCACGTAAACGACCTGGGTATGGGACTCTGACCATTGGAAACGGGTCCCCGATTGAGTAGTGGGTTTACTCGATCGAGCAGTATCATTAACAAAAGCATTCGATCGAATGGCATTCTCAGTCGATCGATCACTTCTCTGTACATCTTCAGTTAATTCATTCGAGACATCATCGACCTCGGTATGTGTGCTTTCAGGGACGTGTACAGGATCGTCATAAGCACGACCACTTCTCAGATTTATGGCATTGACTGGGTCATTGTTTGGGAGTAGCGAATTGCATCTGTCGAGCAGTTTCCGGAGGGTATCCGCGCTAGATTGTTGCTCAAGCTTTTGTGCGTTGATAGTGGCCTTGAGATCCTCATATTCAGCTTGGGTAATGAGTACCTTGCCTTCATCCACGGGTGGTTGGGATTTTGCAGCACTTAACTCGACATATAACTCGGAAAAAGAACCTTGATTGAATTTCCTATAAGCAAGAACCCTTGCTGAATCAGCCAAACAAGTAATAGGGTCATGTCCTTTATCACCGCATCTACGACAAACCATCTCAATAGCTTGAACTTGGTGTATTTCACCCAAATTCCCTGTTTCTACCACATCAACTTCTTCAACAACAGTGTCCCTCCTTTTCTCCGCTCTGGGATTTTAGTAGCTAGCAGAATGGATGGCCATATTTTCAATAAGTTGCCACCCTTCATCATCCTCCACATTAGCCCGGAATCTCCCTCGTGCCGCAGTATCCAGAACCATTCTTTGCTCATAAAGCAACCCATTGTAAAATTGGTTGCACAAAAACCATTGCTCAAACCCGTGATGCGAAACTGAGCGAACTAGCTTCTTGAACCTGGCCCATGCTACACTCAAATCTTCAGTAGTAGATTGAGTAAAATTCGTGATCTTCAGTAGGAGGAAAATACCGTCTATAAAAGGCTACAGCTAACGAACTCCAATCTTTAACCCCAGCAGTCTTCCTATCTAAATCTCTCCACCAATCCTTAGTGTCATCAGTCAAGGAAAAAGGAAAAAGGAAATCCTTTACCTTGTCTTGTGTCACACCAGCAACTACAGGAATGGCAGAACAATAATCTGTAAATATCTCAACATGCCTAGCTGGGTCTTCATCTACCATACCCCTCAATAAATTCCGCTCCACCAAACTGTAGTAGGATGGATGTATTGTGAAGGTACCCTCATCAGCAAGAGGGAGGGTGGTTCCCCTAGGTAGGGTCTCAGCACTGGGCTCAGAATGACTCGCAATTTTAGGCATCCTGCAGAGAAATTACAGCAGCAGCAGGTTCAAATGGTCCTCTTTTAGGACTTATACCTGCAAATACTAAACACTAGCTCGAATATGAGAACAGCCTCAAGGAAAAAATTCCTCGAGACCAAAGACAAACTAAAGAAAGCTACAAAATTACACCGTCGTCCCCGGCAACGGCGCCAAAATTTGATACGGCTATCGCAACCCTATCAAAGATAAAACCTAACGGTCTCAACAAAATGCAGTAGAGGTAGTCGGGTATCGAATCCACAGGGAGAGGGAATCCTATAACTTGCTAAATCTGTCAAAGTAACACAATTGGGGGTTTGTTTAAATGATTAGCATAATCCCAAATTTCATCACTGATCTGCCCTCTTCCAATCTCTCGATCTAGGTCAAGGGGGTATCAAGTCAATCAATTGAATGCGTCGACTCAGACAATTAAAAGTTATTAAATGTGAAGATTGCTTCCAAACCTAATCTAAAGACTACTAATCAATCCATCTTACCTAAGCCACGGTTCCCCTAAATCCTAGCAAACGAATTAGCTACGGATAATAGAAAGAAGAACAACAACAACAATAAATAAGAAACAAAAAGACATAGATAAATAATTAATCGAATTCCAGAACAATAGTACAAAATTGGAAAGAAGAAGAAAGTCAGAGGAAGTCCTCCAATTCAGATCCAAAATAACAGTCCAAAAGTCCAAGCTAGGGTAAGAAATTGGTTCTAATCTAAAGTCTACAGTAAAGAGTATGGACAAGAGAGTCCTTCATTCTTCTCGTTTACGGCTTTAAGTAAAAAAAAAATAACAAATTACAAGGCGTCCACACTATTTCACGAAGCCCATCAATATGAAACCCTTCGATCGAGTAACAATTGTTGTCCAAAGTAATCGATCGAGTAATAGTAGTGCTCGATCGAGTAAACGCCCAAAACCAGCAGCTCGATCGAGTGGATTGGTTACTCGATCGAGCTCTTCTAATCAAAGAGGTGGTCGATCGAAGGCTTTTATACCTCGAACGAGAGTTTTGCTCATGGATTTCGTTCTTCCATTTCTTTAACACGGCTGCACGCATTCCGAGACACCAAGATTCCTTTCCGACTCACTTATGCATGCTTGAGGAGCTACAAAATGGCTAGTTTTCCGTCATTCTGGTCCATACCTGCAAATATTACAAAACAAACCAAAGTAGACTATTCGGGGGATATTTGTAGTATAACACTACTAAATAAGCATGGAAATGCGTACAAATATGGCCTAAAAGGTCTATATAAAATACACGCATAAAAACTTCCCCAAACCAAACCTTTGCTTATCCTCAAGCAAAAAGGATGCAACAAATAAATGGAACAAATAAACTCCGGACTACCGCAGATCGCCTGCTTGAACCAATTTAATGCAACAGTCAAACTCAGCAATGCTATCAAATGCAAACGAACTGAACCGTCGACCTTGCCAGACCATCAATGTCGGACTCTCGCGGGTCACTCTTCTCTCAGCAAAACAAAGGGTAAGCAAGTTATGTGTAAGAGAGAGAAGGAGAAAATAGTCGCTCACCTAAGTACGACCGTCGCGTTCAAGCAATGCCAACTAACATGATAAAAGATTTAGTTACCGTACACACGCACAACCACCATTCAAGGACTATCACACGCCGAATACTCGCAATATTTGGATAAGTGAGGTTATGGGTAAGAAGGGGCAAAGCGATAATGGAATAGAGGAGGTAAAGCGTCAAGCTAGCCACCTGATCTTAATCGAATGACAAAATCCGTCTTCTTATCTCATAATGAAGCACACGGCCATGATTCGGCCGACAACTCACTAGAACCAACAGGATGGAGTGGAAACGAAACTGGTTAGCTTATTCAGCTCTTAATGAATCCCCATATGATATGAATAAAGCACAGGAACAGAGACCGATTTCTTTTTCTTTTTCTTTATTATTTTTTTTTTTCTTCTCTTTTTTTTTTTTTTTTTCAAAATATTTAGCTAACTATTACGCGAGAACAATTTCAACTTCGATTCCCAAATTCTTCGGATACCAACTCCGTGGCAAGAATGCAAACCAAACTCATAAAATGAAGTAAATACCTCAACAACCAACACTAGACTAGATCGACGCAAGGTAGGCTAAATTTGAGATGTGGATTGTGGGTCAATTGGCAGTTTTGGCTAAATGTGGAGTTAATTGGGTAAATGAGAAAAAGGGAAATTGCAAGCATTCTCCAAACATGTGATACCGACCGCGAACCCGTACGTGCAGGCAATAAGAATCAAATTTCATATACATGCAATGCGATGACACGAGGGAGTAACTACTCACAATCCTATATGAACTGGTCATAGATGACACCAGTTTTTTTGAGCTCTAATCCTCAGAATATGTAAGTAGGTTGCCAACATGTCAAGTCAAGTCTATTCGTTCAGCATCGATTAACAGCAAATGATCATGCAAGAGATATTAACTGTGCAAGGCTTAAGTCGAGACTCGATGAAGAGTAGGAGAAGATCGTTCCGACTCGACTAAAATGCAAAAATAAACATGAGAAATTTTGAAATTTTTGGAATTTTATGAGTGATTAACAATGCTTACGAAAATGCAGTAAAAACGAAATGCATACACGATATGGATGCAAAACCTCCCCAAACCAAACCGTACAATGTCCCCATTGTACAATGTAAAGGAAAAAAAAAGAATTGCAAACTAGAGAGAGTCGGAAACTTACGGGAACGCGTGTATAAGCGACTTCCCCAAACCGGACCGGAAGGATGGGCTCCAGGGATTAGATCTAGTGAAAAACTACTCGATCTAGTGAAAACGGGATGGAGCTTGCTCGATCGACTGGAAAAACAGCTCGTCCGAGAGGTGTCTTCGCAGAAGTACTCGATCGAGTATCCAAAGGGCTCGATCGAGGGGTTATTGTGCTCGATCGAGCTGATATCCTACTCGATCGAACAAAAGTGTCAGAGCAATTAATACCAAAGCTGCGAGAAGAAAGAAAGGACGCAATTGAATTGTTTGAATAGTAAAACAGAAATAAACTACTAAAAAGTGATGAAAACGGTACAACAAAACAATAATAGATCGGGTTGCCTCCCGATAAGCGCAGGTTTATAAGGTCGCGCATGACCCTTGAGCTTCAATCATCAAGCTCTTCGTTTCCATCGAAGAATAGCACTTCGACGCGACCCACGACACTGTCAGCTCCATAGTAATGTTTCACATGATGTCCATTAACCTTGAACCGTTGACCCTCGGAGTCTTCTATCTCAACGGATCCAAACTGAGTAACAGTAGTTACTGTGTACGGACCACTCCACCAGGATTTCAGCTTACTAGGAAATAGATGCAGTCGGGCATTGAATAGCAACACCTTCTGCCTGACTTGGAACTCGCAAGGTATGATTCTCTTAACGTGCCAACGTTTGGTCTTTTCTTTGTAAATACGCGAGCTATCATAGGCATTCAGACGGAATTCCTCTAGCGCATCTAGCTGCAACAACCGTTTCTCACCACACAAGTTAGCATCATAATTAAGTTGGCGGACTGCCCACCAGGCTTTATGTTCTAGCTCAACAGGTAAATGACAGGACTTTTCATACACTAATCGATACGGTGAGGCACCGATAGGTGTCTTAAATGCGGTCCTGTAGGCCCATAATGTGTCCTCTAGTTTGGCACTCCAATCCTTCCGTGATTTAGACACGACCTTACTTAAAATCTCCTTTAGTTCCCTATTAGAGACTTAAACCTGCCCACTAGTCTAAGGATGATACCCCAAACCCCTACGATGTTTGACACCATATTTAGACAGTAAGGTCGTAAGATGCATACCCCTATCACTAATGACAACCCTCAGGACGCCAAAACGAGGGAAAATGGTCTTACGAAACAACTTAATCACGGTCTTGGCATCACAGTCACTACAACGATATCTCGGGAAACTGACGATTTTTCTGACGGAAAAAAAATTCCGTCAGTGATTTTTTATGACTGACGGACTACTGACGGAATAATGACGGAAAAATAAAACTGACGGATAATCCGTCAGTAACCGTCAGTGAAAAATGGCGCGTTGACTAAGTCAAAGGCGGCAAAATTCACTTACGGGTACTGACGGAAATTCCGTCGGTAAAAACTGATACTGACGGAAAATCCGTCAGTAATATTCCATTATACTGACGGAATTTCCGTCAGTAGACACTAATAATGCAGTCAAAAGTGAGACAGTCAAACATAGGTTCTGACGGAAATACCGTCAGAAACGTCTTCGAACTCTCGGTATAAAGGTAAAAAGAATTTAAGTGGCCGGAAGCGAATACCTTGTAAACCACTGACTTATTTCCCGCTTGCGCCAAGGTTTCAACGACTATTTGCAACCAAACACATAGCAGGTGAGATGAGTTGGCACCATAAAAACTCTCGAGTAAGAGAAAGAGGGACAATGGCACACCCAAGTGATGGAGAAGCGTGGAAACATTTCGATAGAGAGCATCCAGAATTTGCAAGTGAGCCTCGCAATGTTCGCCTAGGTTTGTGTACAGATGGATTTTCACCTTATGGCCAATTCGGGAAGTCTTACTCGTGTTGGCCCGTGATTGTACCCCCGTACAACTTACTGTAACACCCTCAAATTTGCGGAAAGAAAAAAAAATTATTTAAATACATAAAAGATAAGAATACATAACAAAGGTGTCTTAAATAAAAAGGTTCCTTACAAAACGGAAATAATATTATACAAAAGAAATATACAAGACGGGAGACATATCTCCCTTATAAATACGGAAATAAAAGAGTGTATAATAATATACAATCCTAAAGAACCGAATATAGGTCCAAGGTAAATACTTCGCTCACTAGCTCGTCAATGTACCCAATGTATGCATCACAAACCTGCCAACCGCATTAAATATAAACACGGAAGCCACATTCAGTGGGGAGTAACTCCGAGTTCTCCCAGCCACGAAATGTCGAGTTTAATTAAACATGAATAACATAAAAGCAATGTATATGGAAAATACAAAACTTAAACATATATGATATGCTTTTCATGTTATGACACAGATAACTAACAAATAACCTAGCATGTGAAAGCTATCATGTGAAACCGATAATAAACTATAACTCGAGGTAGGGAAGCTGGTATGCTAGCTCAGAGGTTCCTCTCAGAAACATGGCCGTGATACACTCAAACCCTAATCAACACGTAATCATGTGAATCAGTTAACAATCGGGAATCCAAACTCTATCAATCTTAGCCGGCTTGCATCTCACCTTCTAAACTCATAGAATCATACAAACATGAAAGATCTACTTCTACAAACAGGCTAAGTTCTTAGCACGTCATAGAAGGACTCTGTAACTCGAGGCTATACCGCAAGGTAGGAAACATCCTAGTCCTAGACTGATCAGACCTAGTAACAACAGCTATTCCATTCCCCGTCTCGTGACCAGAAGTACACAAGAAACTCTACTAGGCGACCCCCTAAGCAGAGATGGCTAGTACTTAAGCTGGCTCCATCCCCAAAGTGGATTAGGTAACCATGCCCTGACTTGGATATAAACCCCCCAAGCCGAGACACAAAAGCTATTAACCATGAACTATATACTCGTTAAAGACAGTACGGACCTATCAATGTCATGGTCCAAGATACTCATTTAGAATTACCATGGCCGAACCACACTAATATCTTAACTCAGAGGTTACCTTTAAAACATGGCCAAGATACGACTTAACATGCCATATAATCGTAATTCTCTATGGGTACTTAGTCAACACGGCACCAACCATATAATCAAAACAGTCACGGGAAAAACATCCTATCATGTGACTAATTGCATATAAATAATAATCAAATATCATATCGCCTCATATCTACTAAGGCTAATTCATTAATTAAATACAACCATACTTGAAGACAAATCCCCGACCCGATTCCCGCGACGGGTCATCAGTCAAATCGGGGCTGACTAGATCTTAGTTTGTCCAAACCCGTTGGATCAAACCGGCTAGAAACAGAGTCTTTTTCACATAGACTAAAACATAGAAATCAACATATTCAATACATGTTATTTCATGAAAACTTCTAACATGTGAATATTAAACATTTCCGAAAACCCGATTGACTACAAGGATAGTAAATTAAACTATAAACTCGTCTTATAATTTCTAACATGTGAGAAATAATAATTTTATGAAAAACCTTTTTAATTAAATATTTTACGTATTAATATTTCCCACTTGCTAACTATTACAAAACACGATAAAAATGACGATAACTCAAAAACCGTCACAAGTCCCAAAGTGGGACCCACGGGCTGAGTTGACCGGACCCACATGGGCCTGATTTGGGCCTCACGGCCTGATTTGGGCTCAATGGGCTGTTTTGCCTAAAATTTCTAAAAACCGTTTTCCAATATTTCCCGCATGCTTTAACATATTTAAAACCCGTCAAAACAACAATTAAACAATCAAACATCGACACAACCCAAAGCCCAAGACCCGGACCCACCATGGACCAACCCAGACCGGTCTGAACCGGCCTGGACCGGCCTGGTTTGGACCGGTTTTCCAGCCACCAATTCGGCCACCACCAAACAACAACCCCAAATTTCCAAATTAATTCTAACAGGTTTTTAATTAATCAACACCCATTTTAACAACCAATTTAACCATCCATCATACAACAATCATCATCATGAAGAAATCATAAAAATATAACAAGAACAACCAACATGTTATCAAATCATAAAACACCATACTAACTACTACTTAACATGTTACTAACTAAAAATCATAAAATCATAATAATATGAACAAAAACTAAAGAGGAACCAAAACTAAAGAAAAACCAAAGCTATGTAACATTTATCCGTCGAGTAACTCGGAATCGTTACCTTAGCTAGCTAAAATCAAGTAGCACCAAAATAATAAGAACTAAGAAAATAAGAAACCCGTCTTCTAATCTTCTCCTAAAATATACGAGTCACCAAACTCGTCTTCAAAATCTTCCCCTATAAGAAATGACAAGAAAAACATTATTAGAACTTAAAATTTGATTTTCCATAATTAAAGTGTTGAAAACGATTTTGTCGGAATTGAAAATAAACCGTACTGAAGATGGGGAGCGAAGAGGAGATCCTAGAAATATAAGTTAGGACGGATTTAATTAAGAAATGAAGGTTTTATGAAGGTTTTGCTCAAGAACGATGAAGAACGGATGAAGAACGCGAAGAACGCTCAAGAACGATTAAAGAAAGTGATATTTTGATCTTAATTTGATTTGTTGAAAAATGAAAAGTTGTTTGTGAGTAAAGTGGAGTGTGTGAGCCGTGAGTTTATAGAGCAAAATAGTGAGTTGGGTTTGAAATTGTTGTTATGGAATTGACCCGGTATAATAATTATATTACCGTAATTAATTAGATATTAAGTTAATTGAATTAAATATCAAGATATTATGTTATTGTAATGAAAAGAAAGAAAATATCAAGGTCAAAGAGAGAGGAAAAACCGTGTGATATGGTGACTGTCGGGTCAGTTTTGTAAACGATTTGCGTAATTTTCGTTAACTGATCGATAAAGTTAATAAATATCTAGATATTTTGATTAGTTTATTCAAAACAATTAAAATATCTTATGGTGAGTGGAAAGCGATGACACGCGCGTGTGACTCATGCCAAAGTCGAGTTTCGATTTTGTTTCGCGCTTTACGATGAGTCGGGAATAGTTAAATGACGTTCGGTTAAAACCGTAAACGTTATTCTTTAAATTCCGAATAAATTCAAAATAATTATATTAAATTATGATAAATCTTAATAAATCTAAATAAAAATAAATCAAAAATATTATTTTTTTAAATAAAATTTCGGTCTTCATACTTATGAGACGAGTCGGGAAAAGTCAACGGAAGTCAAAGTTGACTGAAAAGTCGAGAAAAGTCGAAGATGACTTAAAAGTCAAGAAAAGTTTAGGACGACTTAAAAGTCAAGAAAAAGTCAATGACGACTTTAAAAAGTCAAGGAAAAGTCAAAGACGACTTAAAAGTCAAGAAAAGTCAAAGATGACTAAAAACGGTCTTTTCATGGAATCCCTCAAAAATTCCAAATACGAACGCGGAATTTCAAAATAAGACGCGGAACAAAAATTCCTATTTTAAAAACTTAAGTTCTACTGAAAAGTGTTAGTAAATATTTTAACTAGAAAAATCGGCATTTTTCGGGTTGTTACATAGAGTCCCTTATCAAAATTGTTAAAGCCTGGTCGTGGCAGGGATTTCTATTATATTCCTATGAGTCGATTCTTTAGACTGGCGACCATTTACCTGAGTCAGTGTAATTTCCGATTGACTTTGGTTTTTGTCCTAGGTCGTGCCGTGAAAGGAGGCCGATGGGCATCTACTGGGTCATGGTGATCTGCATTATACAGTGTAAGTTGGGTCAACAGGAATTGTCCACCCACGTTGGGTATTAACATCTTCGGGCCACTCGAGGAGTAGTGACTGGACATGCGTGGCCACGCTCGGAAGAGATCTATGGTAGATTTTCCGGTCAGACAGTTACTCTCCAGATCGAGAAAACCACTCAATTTATTTTTCCAATCGCAAGTGCGACCTGAAAGACACCTTGCGATGAGTGGGAGGATGTGACGCTAAAGTGACAAGAGAATTGGTAGCACATAACTTGTCGAGACAAGTGGGAGATATTGTGGGAGTAGGAGTCCTCCGCAATAGTGTGACTACATGCACAACTTGTATCGGACAAGTGGGAGATTGTTGGAGCAAGTGTTCTCCACAATAGTGCATTTATATTATTAATCTCATTTTGGAATATTAGTGGGATGACTAGTATTTTGATACTCCACGTCAGTTGATTAACGTAAATCGATAACGGTCAGCTGACTAGAGTTAGACGTTATTGTCGTATGACGGCGGTAATCAACTGACCCCTTTCGGTCACACCTATAGGATGAGACCCAAACAGAACTCTAATTATTTGTATACGATACATATTAATTAGTACTTTACATATATATTTGATATATGTTTAGTTACGAGAGTTATTTATTGGAAATTGAGTTACGAACTCATTCCGGATAAGTTTATTAGTCAATTATACGATAATTGACTGAATAAATTTTACGTCTTATTTTAATACGATTGAATAAGATTTAATTTAATGATTAATAGTTAATTCATTAAATTAGTTGAGGTTATGCATATACTTTGAGGTAGAGGTGATTAGTTAATTATATTTACAAGGAGTTGTAAAATAAACTAACTATATTATTTATATATTGATATAATGATAAAATATCACTTAAAAGTTAAGTGTATATTATTTATTAATTTGAGTCATGTAATTGTTATATGATCAAATTAACCCTTAATTATACATGATAATTAAACATATGATTATAAGTATTTGTGGGACAAATATCAAAAATCAAAATTGACCACATTACACTTGTGGGTGCCGAAATTTTGGTAGTGTATGACATGATGATTGTTGTTTCTTGTATTACACTACAACATGTGATCATGTCATGTTTATGACACATGATCATGTTCTAATTCACATCTACACTCAACCAATTTGCATGGGATTATTTTAAGCAAAATAAGAGGCCACATAGGCTCTCTTGGCCGGACCATAGTGTCCTTAAATGGACAATTTTGTTGTTCATTTTACTTGCTTGTTCATTCTTATTTTGCATGTACATCTCACTAAAATCCTCATCTCTCTAAAACTCTCAAATACTAATATTTTCCTATTACTAGAGTAGTAATAAAATCTAATATTAGTTCATCTTTTTCACTTGTGTTTTCTAGTCAAAATCTAAGTGATTAGTTTGGGTTCTCTCTTGGGTGCATCTCAAAGGAAGTCTTCTAATTTGAAGATTACAAGGAGGATCATCTTTTTCTTTCTAGCACAAGAACAACAAGAAAGGTGTTTCTTGTTGTGCCCATACAAAACCGAAATTTCCCAATGTAAGGAAATTTCTTCTTACTTTTTATTATGCATTTTAATTTGCATGCATGTTACATAGATCTTTATTAAACACTAAATTAACAAGTAATTTAGTAACTAATTATAGGAGTCTAATTAGGGTCTATGAACTTTCATTATATTGGTCTCAGCTGGCCGACCAGCTGCCGGTCAGCCGACCGGCTGAGACATCTCTTATTTCCTTCTTCTTTTTCTCATATGGCATATGGTCCCAGCCGGGTAGCCTGTATTTTTAATGGTTTCCAAATGTTGCGGAAGTGCCAGCCGGGTAGCCGGCGGCCTGTCACTTTGACCGGCTGGCACCACCTGGACTCTTCTTCTAATTCTTTTCTTATGTTCTCATTTAAAATAATTCATACGGTTCGTTTATCGTATAAATTTACGTAATAGCTTCAAATATTCATGTTTAAAATATATGATATCACATTCGCTTATATCGTATGTTTTGTGATAGTTTTTCATATATCCCCCTTTGAGTCGGTTTTACACATGTTTTGATTTGAGCACTAATTGTAAGTGCTTTGAATTCTCATTCGCCCGGTCATACTTTATAACCGTTAGACTTAAATGTCGGAGCGGTGAAGTGTAACCATGATGTCGTTGTGCATTTGTTAGTGGGGATATGACGACGTTGTTGGGAAGCGAACGCTTTGCGTTGATCGACCCGGCCGTCAAATGTTGTATCCTTGCGAGGTGGTGTCATTGCATGTAACGTACTAGCTTGACTTTTGACTATAGATCTCTTTCCGCCTTTTTCGTGTGGTTTAGCTGAATTTGGGGTACTCGACGTCTTTGTATGATCGAGTCTTAGATGTGGAATGTCTTACCACATGTCGAATCGGGAAATGTCTTATTCCGAGAGTCTGGCCAGGTTTAGACTAGGACAGTATTTTTATCGTCGTCCTACCGAGAGGATTAGAGTCTTGTGTGTACGAAACGTCTTATCGTACACGATTCCGGCAAACGTCTTATCCCGTGAACTTGTTTGTCTAGGTCATGTGTATACGAAACGTCTTATCGTATACGGTTCCGAGAAATGTCTTATCCCGTAGGCTTCCATTGGCTTGTCTTGCTATTGTACACGATGCTAGTGCGTGCCATTAACCGTGAGATAATATGTTGTCATATTCGTATGATTTGATGGTTGTTTGTAAGTTAAATTATACGTGAACATTGAGTTGGACTCTTGCATGAAATAGATGATTGACGTGATTTATATGTCGAGTCTCTATCTTATCAAGTATATGCCGCTAACGGTGAGATGTAAGCCCTAGTGAGTATATAGTTGCCTAAGGGTGTTTTCCCCGAGTCTTTCTATAATATGATGGTTACGCCTTTGTACTTCATGTATCGGTATTCTTATATATTGATTGCCTATTTATCCTTCTTGTATTTCACATGTATATTTATATATGCATGCTTCTATTGCGTATTTCCATTTAAGTATGTTTATTGTGATATGGCTGGGAGAACCCGGAGTTACTCCCCACTGACTGTGGCGTTCATGTCTTTCATGGATGAACAGGTTGCTTGATTGGATGGCTTTTTGCATGTGGTATTTTGGGTTCGGGTGTGAGCTAGCGGGCGTTGGTCTTGACGAATCACCCCTAGACGTTTATTAGCTAGTTGCTAAACAACTTTGAGATTTGATAACATTTTGAGAGACTTCGTCTCTTTGTAGTATATTCTATTTTAGTTTGTAATTATTTGACATTCCTCGTATTGTTATCTTAGCATGTAAAAAGTTTTAAAAATACCATATTTTCCGCTATATAAATCACTTGCTTGTTATGTTTTATTTCCGCATTCGCGAGGGTTGTCACAGAGTAGATGAGTCAACATGAATTGTCCACCCACGTTGGGTACAAACATCTTCAGGCCACTCGAGGAGTAGTTACTGTAAATGCATGGTCACACTCGGAAAGGGATCTATGGTGGATTTTTCGCTCAGACAGTTACTCTCCATATCGAGAAAACCACTTTAGATGTAATCAATCGCAAGTGCGACCTGAAAGGCACCTTGCGTTGAGTGGGAGATGTGATACAGTGACAAGAGAATTGGTGACGCACACTTGTATCAGACAAGTGGGAGATTTTTGGAGTAGGTGTCCTCTAAAATAGTGCGCCACATAATAAATCTCATTAAGGAATATAATTGGGATATTAATTGACTAATAAATTTATATCTTATTTTAATATGATTAAATAAGATCTAACTTAGTAATAATCGTTAAATTATTAAATTAGTTGAGGTTTTACATATATTTTGAGATAGAGGTAATTAGTTAATTATATTTACAAGGAGTTGTAAAATAAACTAACTAAGCATTGTGCGACCCATTATATATTGATATAATGGTAAAATATCACTTCATTGTTAAGTACATATTGTTTGTGAATTTGTGTCATATAATAGTTATATGATCAAATTAACACTTAATTATATAAGCTAATTAAACATATGATTAATAAGTATTTGTGGAACAAATATCAAAAATCAAAATGGACCATATTGAGCCAAATATGGTTGGTCATGATAGTAGTAGTAGTAATGATAGTTGTTCTTGTTCATGCAAACAAGCAACCATGTGATAATGACATATCATACATTCCAAAATCATTACAAACACTACTACACTCTACTACATTGCATGTGAATAAAATAACAAAATAAGAGGCCATTTGGGACACATGAGGTCCGGCCAAAATGGCTATAAAATGGACAATAGTTGTTCATTTTTCACCACTTCATTTTGTGCTTTAATTCTACCTCTCTCTAAACTTCAACCTTCTCACTAAAACTCTCATAATACTAATATTTACTAAGTATTACTAGAGTAGTAATATATTCTAATATTAGTAGTATTATATCTATCTTATTATCTAGTTAATAATAAGGTTAGATTATTTGGTTTCATCTTGGTGCAACTTAAAGGAGGTCTTATACTTTGGAGACTGTTTTAGGATTATCCTTGATTATAGCTCAAGATCAATAAGAAAAAGTTCTTATTGTGCCCATTTATTTCCATTTCAATGTGAGGAAATTTCTTCTTTTATATAATGTCTTTATATTTGCATGCAAGTTACATAGATCATTAAACACTAAATTAACAAGTAATTTAGTAACTAATTAGAGGAGTCTAATTAAGGTCTATGGACTTTCAGAGTTATTTGATGTTTGGGGAGGGGATTTGATGGAACCATTTCCTACCTCTTTTGGCAAACAATACATTTTGGTCGCAGTGGATTACGTATCCAAGTGGATAGAAGCTATTGTCACCCCTAGCAATGAATCAAGGTGGTTTCCAAACTATTTAAGGATTATATTTTCCCAAGGTTTGCTTTCCCAAGAGCCGTAATTAATGATGGCGGCTCACACTTCATTAATCGTATAATCTATGCGTTGCTTAAAAAATATGGAGTTCTACACAAAGTTGCACTTGCCTACCATCCCCAAACAAATAGGCAAGAAGAAGTGTCAAATCGACAAATCAAGGCCATCTTAGAGAGTGTAGTAACGAAATCGAGAAAGGATTGGAGCACGTAGCTCAACAATGTGTTATTGGCTTTGAGAACCGCCTACAAGACTCCCCTAGGCCACTCCCTACCGCCTAGTTTTCGGAAAATCTTGACACCTACCTTTGGATTTAGAGCATAGAGCAAGATGGGCTCTAAAAGAACTCAACTACAACATTGACCCTGCAAGAAACAAGCGGTTCTTGCAAATGAACGAATTAGATGAGCTTCGTATGGATACCTATGAGAATGCCAAGTTCTACAACGAAAGTACCAAGCAATGTCACGATTCAAAGATCATGAGAAAAGAGATACGTGTGGGGGACAAGGTCCTCCTTTTCAATTGAAGATTTCAATTGTTTCTGTAGAAGTTGAAATCCCGATGGTCGGGACCCTTTGAAGTGGTAACTGTTTTTCCATATGGCTCATTAGAGTTGAAGAACAAGAGTGGCGAATGTTTCAAGGTAAATGGTCAACGGGTGAAATACTACTACGAAGGGCAACCGAATGAAGAGCGGAATGAAATGGAATTTGAAGACCCGCCTCTCTTGGGGTATGAGTAAGTTATGAATTTGAGACTCGGGTTTGGTGGAGTTCCCAATAAACCACCACTTTTTGTAAATATTGCATGTATTTAGTTAGAGCACCGAAACAATTGGATTTGTCATTCATCTTGTGTGAGAATCCTTGTAACAACCCCATGTTTTTATAATAAATTTTATCCGGAAATTTATTTATTAAAACAATTATTTTGCGAGTTTAATTATTTAATGTGTATTTAACGCTTGCGATCTCTATTTTGTTATTTTTCATTTTTACCTAATTTGGATGGGTTAAAATTTCCACGCACGATTTTACTATTTTAATTTGATAGCTACTTCTCTTATATAAACTCTTTGAGCCCTAATTTGTAATTGGATTATCCATCTTGAGAGCTAATGGGTCAAAAGCTCACTTAAATTATTTTATAAATATAAAAGAAACCCTAAGCTAGCAACTAGGTTGCTCAATCTTTCCTTGCTGCGCGCTTTCCAGCCGTGAGCTTCTCCCCCTAAGCTAGCAACTAGGTTGCTCAATCTTTCTTTGCTGCGCGCTTTCCAACCGTGAGCTTCTCTTCTTCCTCTCTTTTCATCCTTCTCCCTTTAATTCTATTGTTATGCAACTTTCTTCATCTAAGTCAAGTATAAATAAGAAGAATATATTCTTCCTCTCTTTTCATCCTTCTTTCTTCATCTCTTTTCATCTTGGCTCTTACTTCTACAATATATTCTATACATAATATTTTTAAGGGACTCGATTGTATGGGGTTTAGACCTAGCTTTAGGGTTTATATATTTGATGGGTAAATAAGAAGAATAAGAAGAAGATGTCTTTCTTTTGGGGCGATTTAGAGGAGGGTTTGTGTAGGACTATATTAATAGCGTTTCTATGAAGATGAAGATTATTTTGCGGTCAATATTGCGTAATAAAGGTAACTAGGTGTTTTCCTTTAATTGTGTTTATAGAATGTGAATTATTAACATGATATAATGATTGATTGTATGATTAATTGTTTGTGTGGTTATTTATGCTTATGATTCACATGTTTAATTGCATTTAATAGTTATATTGTTATTCTATTTTCAATTATTCATTTGGTGTGCGAACTAGGGTTCAAATCGAAAACCCTAGCGTCGTTGGTGGTGGCGCGGCCATGAGGTTGCCGTGGCCTAGGGTTTCGGCCTCCTCCTTGTGAGAGAGGCTAGGGTTTTCTTATGTTGAGAAATTAGGGTTTTTGTTTATATCATTAAGGTTATAGCATATTAAACTATAACTTTGCATATAAGCTACCCTGGTTATACCTATTTGAGCTATAACTTTGAAAGTGACGTTATGGTGCGATGTACAATAACAAGACACGTTGTGGTGACATGGCGGTTTGTACCGTGGAGTCGACCCCTCGGTGATGGTGTTATAGAGGACTAACTCGTGACGGAAGAGAGTTATAGTTGATGATACTCTAACCTCGGACGTATAATGTTATAGCTTGAAGTGCTATAATTTCACTAAAGTTGAGTGAAGGTGATAGTTGAAGGTAGTATAACTTTTCTGAAGTTAGGTGAAGGTTATATTTGATGATACTATAACCTGACAAGCTTAACTAAGGGTATAGTTGGCGTACTATAACTTTGTTGTAGTTAAGCGAAGGTAATGGTTGATGATGTTGTAACCTGACAAGCTTAACCAAAGTTATAGTTGGGGTTATTATAAATGCACTAGGGTTGGGTGTAGGTAATAGTTGGAGTACTATAACATTGAATTGTTATATGCTTATGTTTCTTGCGTTATGGTAGCTTACACTATAACATGAACTTTGAGGTGTAATGTTATAGGTTCAGGAACTATAACCTTTGGTCATCTGTGCTTGCTTATGTGTGGTGTTATGGTTAGTTGGACTATAACGCTATGTTTGCATATCATCTTGGTTACTCTCATTCTTTTAGTAGTCGAGCAGTTAGTTAAATTGTTCTATTAGTTGAGGTGGAAGAGTCAGTTAAACTGTTCTACTGAGTTGAGTCGTGATGTTGTTCACGCATGTTTTGTACAGTCAGTTAAACTGTGCATTTCTTTGTTGGCTAGTTCGAATAGATGACGGTAGTATCAGTTAAATACTATCGGAATGAATCAAGAGCCACCCTTCGGGGGTTTATTTGGTCTATGTTCGGGGGTGGCCAGAGACATCAGGTAAATGCTCTGGGTCCCGAGTGTCGTTCGATGTACAGTTAATGCATCGAGAGGTCTGGCCGGGTCTTAGGCATATAGACAGTGGTGATACGCTATACATAGTACCGTGGAGGCAGTGGTTATACGCTCCACAACCGACAGAGGCAGTGGTTATATGCTCTGTCAAGTTAGAGGCAGTGGTTATACGCTCTAACAGGTGTTCACTCTATTCGCTATGCTTTGTTGCTAGCATTGTGCCTTATGTTGCCATGGATCATGTGCTACCTTGGGTCTTGAATGTGTTCATTGTCTAGTGGTTGCATATGGTCTAGGTCTGCAGGATTTCATTCATGTAGGTTTTGGTCCCGTCTCATGGTACATTTGGTTGCACATCATGTTGTATAAATTGCTTCACATGCCTGTTATGATTACTATCAGTTGTTATACATTGTTATTAATTCAGCATGTTGTAAACATGACTGGGAGAGCACCTAGTTACTCCCGACTGATTGTCGACCCCCATTCTCAGGTTGAATTGGTTGCTGCTTGTCTGGATGTTGTGCTGGAGAGACTTGTGGCAAGAAGAATAATTTATTTTGGAATTTATTTAAGTTAAGGATTATTAATAATGTATTAGTTTAGTTTTCGATGTGAGTATTGATCCGGATTGGTTAGGTGTTTCCGCCACCTTGACCCTATTCATCTTTGTACTCTGATAGATTATTTATTATTAAGGTATTTCTTTTGTTTTAAAAATCCGGGTTGTTACAATCCTATTTGAGACGGGATTACATCGTGTTGTTGGAAAGGTTCATCGTGAAACAAGAAGGGTACTTTTACTTAGGCCAATTCCCGATTCGGTAACTCGTTATGATAGCGGAAACTCGAAAAATCGGCTAAGGTAAAGGAGTTGGGTTTTGAAATCCGAGAAGCTAAGGCAAACGGAGACCTGTAAGTCTCTGCGGGCAGACCGGCAGCCAGTCCCAGCCGCCGCCGAGACAAAAAGGTTTTGGCCAAAATGGAAGAAACGAAAGAAGAGGAAATTCCTTGTCGGTCGGCCGGCAGCTGACTCACTGGCTGGGACCAACTCTATGGAAAAGAAGGAGCTTTTTTAGAAGGGAAAGAAGAATCAACCAGTCGTCCGGCAACCGGCTCGCCGGCAGGGACGCATCAACTTGAAGAAAGGCAAAAATTTGAAGAAGTGTGATGAGCCTTTGCCGGTCGGCCGGCAGCCGGCTCACCAGCAGGGAATCATAGTACTGAATAAGCAAAAGTTGTTTTGTGTCTGTTCCGGTACCGGCACCGCGACAACATAGACTCTACTGGCACCGCGACAACATTTCGAAGCAAAAAGTTGTTTTCTTCTTCTTTCTTCTTCATTTCTCCCTCTAAAAAACACACAAATTTCCACAAAAATCACCTCCTACCTTCATCTAAACCCACCCTATTAATCCCATACTTCCTAGTTCTTGATCTCCTTCACAAAAATGACCACCAAAAGAGCAGGGGCGGACATAACCCGACTTCAAGAGGAGCGCATGATGGCGGCGACGACGAACACCGATCCCGATCGGTAATACCAGAGCCATGAATTTGATTCCCCGATTCAAAAAGGTAAATTTACACTCTATAAAAATCGTGTTCTAGACCCAACCCGTTTCATTTGTCGTAGAACGATGAGAAGCCTAGGCCTTTATAAGGAGACAGAGAATTTATTTAAGGGGGTGGAGATGAAAGGAATGTACAACATCGTAGAGCGTACTTATCCCTGTCTCAATTGGGAATTCTTGAGTTCCCTGGATTAAAAAGCTAAACACATCGGGGTTAGTGGCAAAGCTCCATTTACGACTTATGAATAAGGAATATTACCTCCCCCTAAATAAACTTGTATTGTCTATTGATCGAATACGAAAGAGGGGGGGGGGGGGGATTAAATTGAGTATTAAAAACTAGCCCCACGTTTTCGATTTATATGATGTATAATTAATTACTTGATTTTATTGAGTAAAATCAAGCAATTAATTAATGAATAAATTATGCGGGTAACGAAATAACGAAATAAAGAGGGACACAAGACATTTTTGAAGTGGTTCAGTTTCACAAATCAAAACCTACGTCCACTATTCTCGAATAATAATTCTTAGTACCTCTCTACGAATTACAAAAATTATCAACCCACTCGTATAATTAACTATGATTATAACTCAGATTAAGTATCGCTAAATACTCTATACTCGTTAAAGAATAAGTGAGATTATGTGATGTACTAGTATCGAATAACGTATTTCACTCGAGTGATTGACAAATATTGATGCTTGACTTTTTTTCGAAACAAACAATAAAAATAATAAATATTTTGCTTAAGTTTGTTTAAAATCAATTTATAAAATTCTCTCAAATGTGCCTAAAAGTGTCTTTGAATGTTTGAGATCAATGGAGTATTTATAGTAGAAGCATATGAGAGGTAAACTCTAAACCCTAACTTTTTCTTTCAGAAAGATATTTATCTTTTATTTCAAAATATTGTTGTTAAAGTATGTTGTAAAACCCTAGTATGATCCAAAGAGTAAAACATGCGAAAGAGGTCGTTTTCCTCTTCTTCATGCAACCCTAGGTTGTTGTCCATATGAACGGAACCCTAGGACGCTCAAACCCTAGGGTTTTTGAAACCCTAGGTGGCACAACCACTAGGTGGGCTTATTAGGTTAACAACAAAATGAGATATAATGTATTAGAAACCCTAGGTAACATAACAACTCACAAGTTGTATTACTAACCAATAGAATTTCATAAATACAATAACTATATAAAACTTTTGATAAATAGAAAATACTCTTTCTCTTTTTGAAAACATTTAAAAGATTTTTTTTCCAAAATCATGCATCAATTTCGTCATTCAAAGTTATAGGTGAAATAGCAATAACTTTAAAGTTAGTATGTAAAGTTATAAGTGAAATAGTTATAACTTCACTTACATAAAAATCATACTAATGGAATAGTTACCGAATGACGACCTATACTATCTAATTTTCACAAAGATCTTTAGTATACGGATCATCGCTTTATCTTGATCACAAAGACCCTCCATCTTGAGTCTTCTGTTATTTGAAGTAGATCTTGCTTGAATTGTTTCTTCAATGTTATAACCAGAATAGCTATAACTTTGCATATGAAATTCCAAAGTTATACCTCAAGCTCCTATAACTTTGTCACACTGAAATCTTCAAAGTTATGCCTAGCTCTTATAACTTTGATCTCCTTACTTGTAATTGTTGTTAGCTATAATAAGACTAAAGCACACATTTACATGCATATGATATATAATTTAAATCAAATCTATTAATTAACTACATTATCAAATACAAACACTTGTCATTATCAAAACTATACGAAAGGTCCAACAAATTACCCATTTTTGATAATGACAAGTCTCTTATGATTTGTGACTAACCCCTCAACAAAATACTACCAAAGTTATAGTAACGTTGATTGCAAGAACATTAACAAACTAGCCAAAGTTATAACTCGAAAGACTTTAAGAGATAACAGGTCTTGACAAGGAGCAAGCTTAAGCAAAGACTCAAATCATATCATTTCTTCCCCCTCTTGCCATTATTGAAAAGACAAGAAGAAAGATATAAAATGACTAGAATAATATACTCCAAGGCAAGAAATAGATATGCAAATATGTAATACTAAACGATTCATAAGCAGGCAAAGTCAAGTACGTAATGTCAATTAAACTACAAACCACAAGAAGGGATAGTTTAATGCCAATGGGCCGAATAAGAGTAAGCCAAAATGGGCCGAGTTGACAAGTAGGATAAGTAGTTCAAGTGCAAACAAACCAAGATGATAAAAACTAAGGCATATGGGGAGGACGAGGGACGGTAGGGTCGACATAACCGGGTCGGGTACGATACTCAATGGTGTCAAGATGATCAAAGCATTTCTTAACATGAGTGGCTAGCTTGCGCGGTGAGGCATGCATCAAAGTTTTGAACCTTCATGGATAGAGCCTCCATCGCATCATAGATGGTGGGCATCCCATCTCGCATCTCCGCACCACTCTTCACCAATGCACCTCCTTGGCTTACCAAGAATTGCTTCCAATCCCGTTGCCTAAAAAATTCTTGCCGGACATCCACCACATTCCTTTCAATTTTGGAAAGGTGACCATCAACCTTCGACATCCATGCCTTTAACTCGTCACTCACAACCGACCCACAATGGTCATGGTTTGAGCTAGAAGTGACCACCAAGGTTACGGTTTCCACCGTTTTTTCCATAACATTTCCGAGAATTTTGTGTTGCGCATCAAGACGCTCCATTACCTTCCCCATAAATGCATCCAATTTGGATTCAAGAGATGAAAAATCAACACCAATCGGTTTATCAACAACTGAACCACCCTTTGCTTGAAATACCAACTCCGGACCCACGACCGCTATTTTCATGAATTTTAAATAAGTATCGTTCATCTCATCCTTAAGATTAACACCATAGCTAGCCGGGTCAATCACTCTTTTTTCCTCAAGGATCCGAGAAATCCACATCCCGTATGGAAGGTCCAAAGTCGTGTAGACCTTGTCCTCCGTCACCGAGAAACTTGTTTGGAAAATACAGGCGAAAACAAAAAAAGCCAAATTAACCCATTCACTCTCAAGCCACTTCCGGACAAGTATCATTTCATAGCAACTAACCTTATCACGACCACCCCGACGCGGAACCACCATGTCTCCATAAAAAGTTAAAGAAAAATTTCAATTTTGGTGAAACTTTTCCGGCCAACACAAAACTTGACAAACTAGCATTTTCATCAAAATACTTTTGACCGCCACCTTAGCCGAATCAGATAAATCGTCGCATGCCGTACTCAGATTTATATCGGCCCCATCATCAGGAACCGAAAACAGAGTACAAAAATCATGAATAGAGACGGAAATCTCACGGCCATTGACAGTAGCATGTAAGACTCCGGACTTCAAAGAAACGGAAGCATAAAATTGGATTACCTCAATAGGATATATAGGACCCGAAAACCGAACGAGATCCTCCCATTCTTGAAATTTAAAGAAATTGTTGAACAACTTCAAAGCGGAATATTTTTCACGCCAAACTTTCGGAAAGCTTCTACCATTGTAAATAGTGTATTTAGCAACACGATTAATTAACTTGCGCTCTTCCTTTTTAGTCTTAATTTATCGAGCCCGAATGTCGTAGCTTGCGGCATAAATTCGCGGAACAGAGGCCGTTTAACACCGTTTTTAACCGTCCCGTCCTCACGTGTTTCAGAATCAGAAATGACCTTATTCTTACCCAAGTTGAGTCGACATCGTGTAGACGCTTTGAGAACCGTGCCCGACTCAGTTTCTGTCGCGGTAGGTGTTTTTGGTTTTGGGTGAGATGTTTGTTCAAGATTTGGACACATGCAAGGATTTGGGGTGTTTGCTTTGTGGGATTTGGGAGTGGTTTTGGTAGTGTTGGAAGCCGTTGTTGTGTTTGTTTCCTTTTTTTTAAAGGTTGAAGATGATGGTGATGGGTGATGATGTATGGTGATGTATATATAGGTGGAGTGTTGTATTTTGTTTTTGTGGGGTTTGCACGTGAAAGTGCCGTCGTTTCCCCTCTTTTTCTTTTTTGTTTTGAATTTGAGTAGGATAGGAAAGATATCTAGGGTAAGTATGTGAGAGATATGGCAAAGATAGGATTAGATAAATAAAAAGATATGGTAGGATATTTCTTGTTGGGATTTTCGGTCAAGTGCAATCACATGGGTCGAATTTTGGTCAATATGGAAAGTGAGTAAGATGAGTATGTGGTCCATATTTTAATATTCGTAAAATACTTAATATGCAAGATATTTACGTAAAATATATAATATTAAACACAAATATACTAGCAATAGAATATACGGACACAGTCATACAATCTTGTCTTATTCTAAACAGCCATTCAAGTTCGTAAAATAGATACAACAAAATTAATTGCTATAGATTAAACCAATTTCCAACCACAAAATTTCAAAACGTCTTCTAGCTAACACCTTTGTTAAAATGTTAGCCCATTATTTTTCAGTACTACAAAATTCTAGTTTAATGTAGCCCGTTTCTACATGGTTGCGTAAGAAATGGTGTCTAATGTCTATATGTTTAGTACGAGAATGCTGAGCTGAGTTCTTAAAGATAATAATAGCACTCGTATTATCACAAAATATAGGCATACAATTGACAACACCAAAATATGTCTTGTTTAGTAGTGTTTATTAGGTTCATTTAATATACTTTTTACGGGTCGTTAGCATCGTTTTATGCTAACCTTAGTCCTTGTAATTATGTTGTAATTTAGTATTTTTAAGTCAAATTTTAGAGTCAAGCCCGGAAGTCAACAAAAGTCAAAGTCAAACCCGAGACCCGAGACCCAAACCCGACAATTGGAGTGGGCTAGGAGCAAATTATCAATTCAAGAAGAGCAAGTCCAAAGGGTCAATAGAACTCAAGGCGAGAGTAGCATTCAAAGGGGTCAACGAAAGTTAAGGCGAGCGTTGAAGAGTAAAAACTGGCACCATGAAACGCTGCCAGCGCCAGTGAATGCTACCGGCGTCCCGGTCTCAGACAGGTGTTCCTTCATTCTCCGTCTTGTCATTTTGAGACCCATTTCTCAAGGCCCTAGGTTTCCGGAGCCAAGGGTATGAAAGAGCCAGATTGTAGAGAGAGAGGGCATGAAACATTCCACAACAAAACACATTAGAATTCTCTCAATTTTTGCTTCTTCATTTTGGTTTGTATTTTGGTTGAACTTTGTTATGGGTTTTAATACTTGGATTATGGGTAGCTAATCCTCCATTTCTTAGTGTAATTGGAACAAGTTCTCTTCTTTTAGCATTTTAAAACCTTTTTAACCTCTTCTTCTCTATTTAATACCATTTTATCATGTTTAAATTCCATTGTTGAATGAATTATTGTTGAGACTAACCATCTTAGAAAGTGTTTGTTTAATTAGTGCTTTGTCTAGATGAATTTGGTTATTTTGTCTTGATATTGTTGAAGCAACCTTGAAAGATTGTAACTTTGGTTTAAAATTTGGAATCTTTTGAGTGGAATTTGGTTTATTGTGTGATTAGAACATGGTTTAATGTTTTATTACATAATTCTAGCTTGTTTCTTTGGTTTTGTGCTTAAAGCTTGCATCTTTGATTTGGGCTCATGGTTATAATGGGTGTAAATTGGGTTGTAAATGGTCATCCTTGGATGGTTTAATCCATGTTGACTAATTTCTTAGAAACTTGTATTAGATAATTAGAGAAGAGAGGAAAGGAAGAGTCCTTACTTTGTTAATTGTTGGGAACTTGGGAAAATTACACTAAGTTGTTTCTCCATATTTGAATATTTGAATCTTTAGTTTTTGTTGGTAATTTTAGACTTGCTAATCAAATTCTCATGTCAAACATTCTCCCTATATGTTATCCTACATGTTTTGTCATTGTGAATATCATAGTTTGTAATTAATTTAAGCTTTTGTCTTAATTAGTGTCTTAATTTGTGATTAGAGTAATTAATTAGTAATTAGTTTTCTTAATTGGCTTTTTGCAAGAGTCTAGATTAGATTAATTTAGTTAATACCACCTTCTCTTGGGTTCGACCCTATTCTTACCATTTACTACCTTTATTTAAGATAGTTTGTGTTTGTTTAGGAGATATAATTTATTATTTGATCGTAGTTAATTAGCGGATTTAACGACACGCGAAATCCAGCTCGTCAAATTTGGCGCCGTTGCCGGGGAAGGCAATATAGCTAAATATCAAATTTAAACTCTTGATAGTGTCATAATTTGTTTAGATTGTTTTTCAAATATTTTCTTTAGTAGTGTTTATAGGTTACTTTGTGTTAAAGTTATTAATTTGTGTTGTTGAGTTGTTTTAGAGTTTATGCCTAGGTCACAAGAGGGACTTAGTGACCAAGATATTGATCCATCTTCAAGTAGCATATCAAATTAGTTATTTTCAAATCCCCTTTATAGGAGACCTTTTTGGAGGGAACCTAGTGAAGATGAATTGGAAAATAATATTTTTCAAGAACAACCGGAGGAAGTGTTTGAGTCACCACCTAGGATACCATCTTCATTGAACGTCCTTTACCCACCTAATATGGAGGATAATAGGACAATCGGTGAGATTCGGGCAAGGAATTATGAGGAGCAACCCTTTTGTATTGCATATCCTCCCATGGGGGATGTGAACTTTGAGCTCAAAGGTTTATTTGTCCACAACTTGCCTAGATTCCATGGCATGGTGGGGAACGACCCTAATAGACACTTGGCCAAATTTCATATGATTTGCCAAGGTGCTATTCCCCAAGGAGTGACCGAGGATCAATTCAAGTTAAGGGCATTCCCTTTTTCTCTTCAAGATGCCGCGAAAGAATGGCTCTTTTGCCTCCCGGCTCACTCCGTTACCACGTGGGTGGGCTTGAAGAAAAAGTTTCTTGAAAAGTATTATCCGGATTCAAGACAAAATCACTCCAAGAAGCTTATCACTACCATTGAACAAGAAATGGGAGAGACCCTTTATGATTATTGGGAGCGTTTCAAAAGTCTTGTGGCAAGATGCTCATACCATGGCATGTCGGGAGATGATTTGTTAACGGCTTTCAAAGAGGGGTTGTACCAAAATGACCAAAGAATGATCATTGCCGCCACCGAAGGTGGAATTGACACCCTTAATGTGGCCGAGGCCAACAATATTATCGAAAAATTGGTAATGAACACAAGAAGCTATGGAAGAAAGAGTGAAAGGGGAGGAAGCTCTAGGAATGTATCCTCCATGGAAGATCCTTATGCCAAACTTGGTTGTTAACAAAGGTAACTCATTCTCTCAACACCCCGAACCAATTGAATGCTCATATTGTGGGGGTGACCATGCCACCAACACATGCTACATCATGACTGAACAAGGAGCAACTATGGAAAGTGTTAGTGCTATGGGCTATGGGAATTACAATTCAAGGAACCCAAGTAGTGGGGGAATGTACAACCAAGCGGGGAACCGTGACCTTTTGGGATGGGGAGGGGACAAGTCGAAAAGCTTTGAAAACAGACAATTCAATCATTTGAGAGCCCAAAACCCCACCCAAAACCGGAACTCCAATTTCCAACAAAACCCCCAAAGAATTTACAACAATCAAAGGCCCAACAATTCAAATTTCCCAAGAAACTCTCAATCTCAAAACAATGCTCAAAGACAATCTAAGCAAGGCCCCATTCAAGGAAATTCTTCTTCTCAAGGGAACTTGAGTTTATTTTGCAAACACTCCTTGCCAATCAAGAGAAAGATAGGGAGGAGGCAAGGAGAGATAAAGAGGAGGGAAGGAGAGATAGAGAAAAGGCAAGGAAGGATATGGAGGCAAACAACCTTAGGGTAAGCAACTTGGAAACTCAACTATCCCAAATAGCCTCCAATATGTCAAAATTTCAAGCCTCAAGCTCCACAAGATTCCCATCTCAAACCATCCCACCACCTAGGGAGAATGCTAGTGCCATGACCTTAAGGGGACGCAAGGAGTTGGAGGTACAACCCCTTGGAAAAAGCAAGGAGAAGATGAACAATCTTGAGATGGAGACCTTGGAAATTGAAGACCAAGGAGAGTTAGTAGTTGGTCATGAAGAAATATCAAGGAATGGGGAAGGGACATCCATAAGCAAGGACCCCAAGAGAAACACTTCAAAGATGGGTAAAGATATTATTGATGATGATGCCGCAGAGGAATACATACCGTAAGTTCCATTTCCTAGTGCTTTGATAAGCACAAGGAAGTATGACAAGGAGACCGACTTGTATGAAACTTTCCGGAAGTGTGAGGTAAACATTCCTCTTCTCAATTTGTTAAATAGTGTCCCTAGGTATGCAAAGTTCTTTAAAGAACTTTGTACACCTAAGAGAAATCCTAAGAAAGGAACCCATAGGGTTAGGGTGAGTGAGCATGTTTCGGCAATTTTCAAGCAAAAATTACCAAAGAAATGTGGAGACCGGGGCATGTTTACCATCCCTTGCACCATTGGAGTGCAAAGTTTCAAACATGCCATGTTAGACCTTGGAGCCTCTATTAACGTCATGCCCCTATCCATCTATGAGACCCTAGGCTTAGGACCTTTGTCTAAGGCCGAGGTGGTTATTCAATTAGCCGATAGGTCTAATGTTTATCCCAAAGGCTTGATAGAGGATGTGCTAGTAGAGGTAGATAACCTTGTCTTCCCGGCGGACTTCTATGTTTTAGATATGAAGTCTAGTTCAAGTGCCACTCCCCTTCTCCTTGGTAGGCCATTCATGAAAACCTCTAAGACCAAGATTGATGTGTCAAACGGATGTTTGACAATGGAGTTCGAGGGAAAGAGATTGACCAATAATATCTATGACTCTATGAGACACCCTAGTGATGTTCAATCTTGTTTCTTCTTAGCTATTTTCGAGCCTTTGGTGAATCAAATGTACAAATTATGTGATAGAGACCCACTTGAGGTGGCCCTAACTAACAATGTGGAAGAAGAGGGTTTGCGTTTGTTGTTGTCGGTTGATGTGCAGGAACATCTCAAGGACTTGGAGAGAGAAGAGCCACTAGACACTTATGAAGAACTCAACATCATCGAAATGCTGAAAGCAGGGCACTTCAGTGGAAAACGCTGGCAGCGCCACACGACGCCGCCAGCGTCCACCAGCGTCCTGGCCTGGAAACGTATCCGAGCTCTTTGCTTTGAGCATACCGCTCCACAAGCCCCTTCCCTTAATTGTGAAGCCCACGAAGGTTGAGTTGAAGACCCTTCCAAGTCATCTAAAGTATATCTTCTTAGGAGACAACCACACCCAACCTCTTATCATCTCAAGCACACTCAACGAGGACCAAGAGGGCAAATTGGTAGCATTGCTTCACAAACATAGAGATACATTTGGGTGGATCATAGCGGACCTCAAGGGAATAAGCCCGGTGACTTGCATGCACAAGATAAGACTTGAAGTCGATGCCAAACCGGTCTGACAACCCCAAAGGAGGCTCAATCCACCAATGGCGGAGGTAGTGCAAGAGGAGGTAATTAAACTTTTACAAATGGGCATCATCTTCCCTATTTTTGACTCCCGTTGGGTTAGCCCAACTCAAGTCGTGCCCAAAAAGGGAGGAGTGACGGTAGTCAAGAACGCACAAGGAGACTTGGTCTCCACCCGACCACAAACCGGTTGGAGGGTGTGTATTAACTACCGCCGCTTGAATGCAGTTACTTTGAAAGACCATTTCCCGCTACCATTTATTGATCAAATGTTAGAAAGACTAGCGGGAAAAGCTTTCTATTGTTTCCTTGACGGGTACTCGGGATATTTTCAAATCCCAATCGCACCAGAGGACCAAGTCAAGACCACATTCACATGTCCGTTCGGTACATTTGCTTATCGCCGAATGCCATTTGGTCTATGTAATGCACCGGGAACCTTCCAACGGTGCATGTTGAGTATATTCTCCAACTATGTAGAAAATATCATAGAAGTATTCATGGACGATTTCACCGTCCATGGGGACTCCTATGATGCATGTCTAAAACACCTTGCTCTTGTCTTAGAGCGATGCCAAGACTCCCATCTCATCTTATACACCGAAAAATGTCATGTCATGGTGACTAGTGGCATCGTTCTAGGACATGTAGTGTCGGAAAGGGGGATTGAGGTGGATAAGGCTAAGGTTGACATTATCAAAACCTTACCTTATCCTTCTAACACCCGAGACATTAGGTCTTTTCTAGGACATGCCGGTTTCTACCGGAGATTTAATATCTCCCAAATATTTGGGGCAATTACGTTTCCAATGGCCTATGCCATTACAATAATGGCACCTGTCTTTGGTCGCGGCTCCCTTTTTGGCTTTGGCAAAGCTATTCACAATAGTCTTTTCCTTGCCCTTATAGGAGGGAGTGGGCTTGTTCCCCTTGGTTCCACCTTTCTTGAACTTCGCTTTGCTCTTAATATTGATGTTCAAAACATCTTTGCTTGAACTAGCTTGAAAGCCCATGTCACGTTCGGCTTGCACAAGCATCTTGTTCACCCTAAATTTGACAAACCCTTTGATCCGACTTAGGGAGTGAAGTATGCGGTCAATGATAAGTGGCTCGGTAATCGTTATTCCTTGCTCTTTGAGCACCTCAACGTACTCATTCATTTTGAGCACGTGAGGGCTAACATTATGACCCTCCTTCATATTGAGGTCAAACAATTGGGATGCGGCTTCATATTTGACTATTCATGGAGCTCGTGAAAACATGGTCACGAGCTTAGAGTAGATCTCATAAGCGGATTTAATTTTAATGGCATTCCTTTGAAGCTCGCCATCCATCGAGAAGATCAAGACATTCTTGATCGCGACCAACTTCTTTTGATAAACCTCATAGGCCTCCGTTATGACGTTCGATGATGTCGCATTAGGAGCGGTGGGATGTGCCTCAGTGAGGTAACTAAGCTTACCATCACCTTCGGCGGCTAGGCAAAGTTGCCCAATCCAATCCGTGAAATTTGAACCATTCTTTTTGGGTTTTCATCGATCAATGAAGGAACTTAGACATGATACAGTGGTGATTTGTGGTGCGGGAGGTCGTACCTCATTATCGTTTCCCGACATTGCGAATTAAACAAGTTTGACTACAAAATAGGAGCGAGATTAGGGAAATATGTCAACATTTATCGTTTTAAACACTTGTAAACATTTTAATCAAGTTAAGCATTTATATAATGACCTCTACCCAATTATACAAATGATTCCAAGACCCAAATTCTACATCAAATCGGGTTTCTGTGAGCCCGGACTCCACTACCTTTATTAATATAATTTTGTGGGTTAACTATTTAACAGATTCTACAATTAGAATTTTTGGTCGATGAAATACATTTATTATCATCTTTATCCCGGAACACATGGGCCACGTACCCTAATCTTTCCATTGAGAACAACCAAATTTTAATGTAATAACAATTTATTATCCCACTTACCCAAACGTAAAAAGGAAGCACCTCAGTGAGTCGAGCTTACCACCTAATGAAATTGGGATTCATGAGTTCTACTATTTGTTAAGGCTAAGTCTTAATTAACAAAATAGAGGTCAAGTCAATTTATTATCTATCTCCTTTAAATGAACTAAGTTGGTAATCTATCGATAATTATAATTGACACTGTCGATTACTCGATAAAATGCATGTGTGATTTATATGGCGATTTGACATGCATGTAACATATAAATAAAATGAAAGCAATAAAGTAAATTCCTAGTATGGCCTTCCTAGAAATAGAAAATGAAATAATCTATTTAAAAATTTGGAAACTAACTTTTTTAGTCCCTTGAATTTCATGTGCACGCCTCCCAAGGACACTGTCTTTTTTTGAACGCCTTTCCGAATGGCTCCATCTTTAGGAAACTCCGCAATTACAAATAATTACAAAATGTATAATAAAATTACAAGACTTTCCTAATATACATAAGTAAAAATTAAATATTACAATAAAAGTGATACGAGATCAGATAATTACAAGCAAATCAATATTGCCTTACATTACGGGTAATATCGATTTAAACTAAGGTCATACTAAGACAAATTACATACTTCAAAATTACATACATCCAAAATGACATTCAATCATTCAAAAGTGCAACATAATTATAAGTAAAACTCATGCAATATATATGTGCCAAATCGCCCTAATAAAACTTATATCGTATATAGCCCGGTTTTATGGAAATGCGTGATAATAACAAATTAAAATCACAAATCTAAAATTAAATAAAATTGAAGTCCAAGTTAATTATCCTAACTGTTTTAGGACTCAAAAGTTAGTCTCCACTAATTATTTGACAATAATTCAACTCGGTTTTGCATTATTACTCGTTTTTTACCCTTATTCACAAAACGTTGATGTAATAACTCCAAATTTAATTACTATAATTTATAAATTTGAAAATTAAAATTTTAAATATTCTGGAACATTTCCAGGAACATCATCATGTCAGTATTTTGGTCAAAAATTTTCGTATCATTTTAGAAAAAGATATAGTTGCACTTAATCGATTTTATCAAATAAAATACTCCAAACACAGGTAAATTAATCTAATTAATTTTCTACTTTTACATCTGATATAAAAAATATGTTTTCAACATATGATTTTCCCATGCCATAAAATCTGTTTTAGCTATTTATGCTAAAATAATCACTACTTATGACCTTTTAACCATTAAACACCATAAATCATGCAAAATAAATTATATTTATCTCACATTTTACATTAAGAAGGTAAAATATTCATGTAATATCATACTAGAATTTCATGGTCATATTCGAACTACAACTATTTTTAGCAAAAAAAAGTTCATTTTATTCATTAAAATGTAAATATTTAACTAAAAATCATCAAATAAAGCAATAACCATCCATAAATCATCAAAATGACCTAAAAATATTTTTGGACCAGAAGGTATATCATGCATACAAATTTCGTGACTTTATGATATAAAACACAAATTTATAGTTTTATTTAGTTACTTTAACTCGTAAAAACTTATAAAACCGAATTGCATGCAACATCCATATCCTTTGATACCAATTGTTAGGTTAATATACCTACTCATAAGACTCTTCTTATAATATGATAATTAACTCTTTAATTACTTTCCAAGATCTAGTGCATGCAATCAAAATAAAACAAAGTAGAGAAGAAAATTGTTCCTCACAATGTTGTTTTGGTCGAGTAGTGGGCACAAGGACAAGACAAGACTCCTTCTTGTTCTTGTTCTTGATCTTTAGATAAGTGGACGAACTTCTTTGTTCCAAGTGTAGTAACTCTCCTTGGGGATGCACCTAGACTATCCCTTATCACTCAATGAAATACAAATGAGTAGCCCTTAAAACCGAGTACAATACGTTACAAATTACAACTCTAGTAATATTGTGTTAATACTTGAACACAATTTATATGAAACTTCTAAAGTTTCTAAGTATCTTATAATTTCTAGTGAGATGTTGTATATTATTTTCTATGAGATCAACTGAGTAAAACAAGAGGGAAACATCCACTCTTATTCACTCACCAAAACCGGCCAAGCATGCGAAAAGAGGTGATTACTTTTTGCTTTTTGCCTTATCAAAACAATATGGTGGCTATAGGTGTTTAGCCAACTAATCATGATGTCTAATCTTGATTAGAACAAAATTAAAGCCTAACCCTACCCTACTTAAAGCACAACCGGTTTTAATTGTAAATTGGAGTCCATTTTATATTTGTGATTTTGTCATTTGTCACACATTTGATATGATCTTATCTTATAAATGTGCATTTAACTAATTAAATGCAATTTTATAACAAATAAATTAAACTTAATATTTTAAGTAATAATTTATAATCACATATATATAAAATGGGTAATCTCATATTTGGTTAATATGATCTACAATTAATTGTAATTATAATCAACCAATCATGCTTATCTCAAATGTTTCATAAACATTAAGCATTCTTAGTAATATAACAATTAAATTACTAAATAGAATCTTATTTAATCATATTACAAGAAGATATCATTCTGACTATAATATTAACTTGTTCAATGTAATGGATTAATTAATCTGTATCGCTGTACAATTTATTAACTTTCATGATTAGGGAATCATCGTTTCGGTGTTTGTTTGACCAATTTCATAGTTTTGATAATGACATGTGTTTACGTAATAATATGTTTTACTCGATATATCATATGCGTGTAATTGTGTGCTTTAGTCTTATTATAGCTAGCAACAATTATGAAGAAAGGTCAAAGTTAGGCATAACTTTGATAAAGTCTGTGAGACAAAGTTATAACAACTTCAGGAATAACTTTGGAAGTAAACATGAAAGTTATAGCTAACCAGGCATAACTTTAAAGAAAATCGCTCCAAACAAGATCTACATAAAACTACACAAGACTCGAGATGGAGGGTCTTTGTGATCAAGATGAAGAGATGATTCGTATACTGAAGATCTTTGTGAAGATTAGATAGTATAGGTCGTCATTCAGTAACTATTCCATTCGAGAGATTTTATGTTCAAAAGTTATAGCTTTAGCCTATGACTTTGGATGATAAAATATTGATGCATGATTTTGGAAATAAAATGTTTTGAAATGTTTTTCAAAAGTGAAAGAGTATTTTTATATTTATCAGAAGTTTTATTAGAGAATATATTTATGAGATTCTATTGGTTAGTAATACAACTTATAGGTTGTCATGCTACCTAGGGTTTCTAATGTTGGAGTAGGTGTCCTCCACAATAGTGCGCCACATAATAAATCTTATCAAGGAATATAATTGGGATATTTATTGACAATATATATGATTAGTCAGTTGATTAACGTAAATCAATAACGGTTGGCTGACTAGAGTTTGACGTTATTGTCGTTTGACGGCGGTGATCAACTGATCCCTTTCGGTCACACCTAAAGGATGAAATCCAAATAGTAACTAATTATTTGTATACGATACAGTTAATTAGTACATTACATATATTCGATATGTACGAGAGTTAATTGTTAGAAATTGAGTTAAGAACTCAAATTCGATTAAACTTATTTTTCAATTATGCGATAATTGACTAATAAATTTATATCTTATTTTAATACGATTAAATAAGATTTAACTTAGTAATTAATCGTTAAATTACTAAATTAGTTGAGGTTTTGAGATAGAGGTAATTAGTTAATTATATTTACAAGGAGTTGTAAAATAAATTAACTAAGCATTGTGGGACCCATTATATATTGATATAATGGTAAAATATTACTTAAAATGTTAAGTACATATTATTTATTTAATTGAGTCATATAATTGTTATATGATAAAATTAACACTTAATTATACAAGATAATTAACCATATGATCAATAAGTATTTGTGAGACAAATATCAAAAATCAAAATGGACAAAACTAGGCCATGTTGGCCTGTTATGTTGCTAATTACAAAGTGATGATTGTTGTTCTTATTTACACTCTTTAGTTACTAATTGAAAGTGACATAACAAGTAGAATATAATCATCACTTATACTACAACACTTCACCCTAATGCATGTGACTAAAATAAGCAAAATGAGAGCCTTGTAGAGCTCACCATGACCGGCCATATTGCCTATAAAAGGGCAATATGGTTGATCATTTTATTCATTCAATTCATGCTTATTTTCTTACTTCTCTCAAAAACTCTTCTTCTCTCTAAAAACTCTCAAATACTAATATTTACTAAGTATTACTAGTGTAGTAATATATTCTAATATTAGTAGTATAATATCTATCTTATTATCTAGTTAATAATAAGGGTAGATTATTTGGGTTCATCTTGGTGCAACTTAGAGGAGATCTTCTACTTTGGAGATTACTTGTGTTCATTCATATTTGTAGCTCAATAACAATAAGAAGGAGTTTTGTTGTGCCCCATATATTTTCCATATCAATGTGAGGAAATTTCTTCTTTTATATAAATGTCTTTATATTTCCATGCATGTTACATAGATCATTAAATACTAAATTAACAAGTAATTTAGAAACAAATTAGAGGAGTCTAACTAAGGTCTATGGACTTTCATGTGGTATCAGAGCTAGCTTGTAGCATGCATGTTCATTTTGGACATTTTTATTAAAGTTATAAGATAACTAATAAATCAAAGATTTTGAGTTAAAATACGATTCTGACAAAGTTTTTTGGTGCATGATACCTACTGACCTCAAAATGTTTGTGGTTATAATTTCGTGATTTTAGGGATTAATTTGCTATTTATTTTGATTTTTGGCGTTTAAACCGAGTTAACATGCATTTTATGAGTTAAAAGTTAACTAAAAATAGTTGCATGTTGATTCTGGCCATGAAATTTTAATATGATCTCACATCGTTTCTTACATATTGTATGTAAAATTTCGTGACTTTTACTTATGTATTGCATGTTTATTGATTTTTATACGATAAAAGTCGATGATATGAGATTATAATGTTCATAAAATTGAAACGTCCATTTATGGTCTTGAAATTTTTTTTGTACATTTAAAATTCTGATTTTGATACTCTTGGTGAAATTTCATAATTTGTTTCACTGTTTTACTATATCTAATGTTTTTATTTGATAAAACCATTAAATACAAAGCTATTTGTTCATAAAATTAATTTAAATTTTTTGAGCAAATGTTTTTTTATTTTTATAGTTCCTGGAATTTTCCAGAATGTAAAAAAATTTTTGGTTTCAAATTTTATGATGTTTATATTTTATTTTGGTTTTATTTCATAATTGTTATGATTAAACCGTAATATTTAGCAAATGAAATCAAATCGATCTAATTAATGACCAACAAAATTAGTAGTGACTAATTTTGAGTTCTAAATCAGTTTAGTTAAATAGTTTGAATTTAAATGAGATTTAAATGTTGATATTGATTTTTAATGGTTAAAAATCAATGAATCCCGGGAAAAATCGAGCTACAATGAGCATGAATGCATTTAGGACGATTTTTGGCATGAATTTTGAAGCAATTTATTTTATTTACGGTTGAATGAATGAATGTCATTTATTTAATAATTTTTTCAAATTTTGTACCTAGTATGGCCTAGTTATTTTTTATCGTTATTACCCGTAATGTAAGGGAATAACAGTTTGGTTGTAATTTTATTGCGATCTCGTATCGCCGGTTTGTATAATTTAATAATTTTATTTTATAGAATAAATGTATAATAGGAATTTGTATATTTGAATATATTTGTAATTATTTTTATGAAGATCGGTGACTCCCTCAAGACAGTGCCATTTTGGAAGGTGTTCCAAGTGAAGAGGCAAGGGACCAAGGAGTTGGTTTCCGAATTTGTAACTATCTAGTTAATTTTGATTAGCTAGGTGGCCATACTAGGATTTTATTGTTACTTGGTTGCTTGCTTTATTTCCGCTCATGCCAAAATCGTCACACATGCATTTTATTTACCGTTATTGTCAATTCAACGTTATTCACAATTCACCGACTTAGTTCACTTATAGGGAAGTAATAACTAAATTGACAAGATCTCTCACATATTTAAAAATTGAGATTAGCCTTACCAATTAATAACACCTATGAATCCCGTGTTCATTAGGGCTACCACGCTCGTGGGTCCCTTTTTACCTCGGGTTAGTAGGGTGATACGATCACAAGCTAAAATTGGATTGGACTCAACGAGATAAGCGTTATCTTGGGACTAGGAGATAGATTTAGTTGAAATCCGTCAACCAAGAGTTCTAAGGGTAGAATTAGTCAAGTAATGACTTACCATTTCTAGATAAAGGTAGCATGCGATGACTATTTTTATTTAAAGATGGGTCTTGGAATCATTTATATAATTTAGTGAGAGGTCATTATATGAATGCTAAAACTTGTTAAAATGTTTTTCAATTAAATTAACAATGAATGTTTATATATTTCTTTTTGTTGTAGTTACCATATTCGAATTATGTCGACATCATCAAACTCTGCAACCTTGGGTAAGGAAACCATGGTGGATCCGTCAGGACAAGTGTGTGTCCTAAGGATGACGAGGAGTAACTTCGTTGAATGGGAGTCAACGATCAAGAGCGCCGTGTTATCCGATAACGTGCTTCGCTACTTGGTCGAAGAGCCCCCCACCGAACCCGCGCCAAGATCGTTCGCGGTGGTTCGGGCCGAATATGACCTTTATTTGAAGGTTGCTAATGACGTTAAGAATGTCTTGATTTGGTCAATCTCACCCAAACTCAAACTGCAATTGATTTCTCTCAATGCATATGTGTAATTCACGAGGATCACTTCGATGTTTTCGCAAGCCCCTCAAATTCTCCAATATGAGGCGATTACGAAATTCTTTGACACTAAGCTTCAAAGGGGCCAAAAAGTTGGCCCACACGTGCTCAAAATGGTTGAGCACGCGGACACCTTAGAGCGTCTAGGGTGCAACATTCCGAAGAATTTGGTGGTGGGTAAGATCCTTCATTCACTCTCACCTAAGTTCACCCAATTAGGGTGAACTTAACATGAGATGGACATGGCACGGAGTTTCCATGAAAATCCATGCACTCCTCACCCCAGAGGAAGAGGGGACATGATGGCTAGTGGGAGTGAACCCAAGGATTGTTCTTCCATGAAAATTGAAGAACAGAACGTGGGGTGGGAAGGGACAGGGAAAGTTAAGACTCTTTTCAAGAAATCCGGCAAGGGAAAGGGCAAGGTCTTTTATAAGGCCAAGCCCAAGGTCAACAAACACGCGGAGGCGGATTGCTATTATTGTAATGGCAAAGGGCATTGGAAACGCAATTGCCCCAAGTACTTGAAAGACAAGAAAGAAGGTTGTGTGACAACGTCAGGTAAAATTCTTTCATCACTCTATATGATAGATATTAACTTTGCTAGTACATCTTCTTGGGTATTTGATACCGGTTGTGGTTTTCACCTTTGTAATCATGTACAGGGGCTGAGGGACGCGCAAGCACTAGCCAAGGGTGACGTGGACCTACGCATGGGAAATGGAGCTAAGGTAGCCGCAGTTTCCGTGGGCACCTACGTTCTTCTTTTGCCTAATGGTTTAGAGTTCTATTTAAATAATTGCTATTATGTTCCAAGTCTTACCAAGAACATTATCTCCATTTCCGTGTTAGACATGGAAGGATTTTGTTTTTGCATTAAGAACAACTGTTGTACTTTTGCTTTTAATGAAATGGTTTATGGCGAGGCCATTTCTATTGGAGGTATTTATGTTCTAGAGATTGCAAAAGAGGTCTATCATGTAGAAAACAAGAAGCTCAAAACAGGTGAACCTAATCAATCATACCTTTGGCATTGTCGTTTAGGGCACATAAACGAACGACGCATAAAGAGACTTGTTTCATCTAAAGTACTCAAACAATTCGATTACGAATCTTATGGCGTATGCGAATCTTGTCTTCTAGGCAAGATGACTCGTGCTCCTTTTACGGGAAAAGGGACACGAGCAAGTGAAGTATTAGGACTTATACATACGGATGTATGCGGTCCAATGACTATCCGAGCTAGAGGTGGTTATCACTCCTTCATTACTTTTACCGACGACTTGAGTAGATATGGATATGTCTACTTGATGAGGCATAAAAGTGATGCTTTTGAAAAGTTCAAAGAATTTCAAAATGAAGTAGAAAACCAATTGAATAAAAACGATTAAAAACCCTAAGGATCCGATCGTGGTGGTGAATACTTGAACAAATGAAAGTTATTCACACCTAAAAGATGTGGTTATAGTTACACAAGGACTCCTCCTGGAACACCCTCAATTAAATGGTTGTGCCGAAAGGAGAAATCGAACTTTATGACGATATGGTTCGATCTTATGATGAGTCTAACAGAGCTCTCTAACAGAGCTTCCTGATTATTTTGGGTTTGTGCTATCTTATCTGCAATATTTTCACTAAATCGAAGCCCGACTAAAGCGGCAAACAAGACTCCATATGAGATATGGACAGGAAAAGTCCCTTATTTGGCATTTATGAGAATTTGGGGATGCGAGGCTTTTGTTAAGAATAAGTCTGACGATAAACTCGCACCCAAATCTGACAAATGTCTTTTTGTAGGATATCCAAAGGAATCACGTGCTTATTACTTCTACAATAAACACGAGGACAAAGTGTTTGTGTCTCGTGATGCAGTCTTTTAGAAAATGATTTTATTTCTAAAAGACAGAGTGGGAGAAAATTTGAACTTGATGAAGTCCAAGAGCCACAAACCGAAAAGGATGTAGAGGAAAACGTTCCCTCTTCGTCTGGTACGGTAATTATTCCTTCGGAAACTAGGAGGTCAAGCAGAATTAGTCATCCACCTGATAGATACCTTGGTATTATAGAGGAAGGTGATGACTATAATGTGTTACTTTTTGAAAGTAACGAACCTACTAACTACAAAGCAGCCATTTCTAGTCCCGACTCAAAGCTATGGCTAGGAGCCATGCAATCCGAAATGGATTCTATGTAAGACAATCAAGTATGGGACTTGGTTGATTTACCTAAGGAGGGTACGACTCTTTAGGTAGGGTGAATCTATAAGATAACAAGTGGCAATAGACAAATATAATGAGGTTTTATAAAGGCAAGATTGGTGGCAACAGTGTCACCAAGTCATGGTCTTACTATGACAGAAACATTTCGCCCCAGTTGCATGCTTCCGATCTAAGGATTATCTTAACAGTTGCCGCATTTCATAATTATGAGATTTGGCAAATGGATGTCAAAACCGCCGTCTTGAATGGGATTCTAGAAGAGGAAGTGTACATGACACAACCTGAAGGTTTTGTGGATCCATCAAACCCTAAGAAGGTATGCAAACTTAAGAGATCCATATATGGTCTTAAGCAAGCATCCAGGAGTTGGAATCATCGTTTCGATCATGTAATTAAACAAAATGGTTTCACTCGAAGTGTCGAGGAACCATGTTTATACATGAAGTTTAGTGGGAGTAAAGTAACTTTTTCTAGTCTTGTATGTAGATGACATACTACTCATTGGGAATTATATTCCAATGCTCACGTCTGGTACAAGGCGTGGTAGGAATAAAGTTCCAACTGAAAGTGACTTAGGAGAGGCCAGCGCATATTAGTATCAGGATCATAGGATAGATCTAAAAGGATACTAGCATAAGTCAAGAGACTTAATAGATAAGATTCTTGATCGGTTCAACATGAAAGACTCTAAGAGAGGCTTTTATTCCATGGAAGTGGGATCAATTTGAGCAGTCAGGTGCCATACGGAAAACCGAGGAGAATTGAACGCATGAAAATTGATCCCTTACGCATCAGCTGTTGGATTCAATCAGTCTGCTATGATGTGCACTCGTACCGAGTTGCCTATGGATTGAGCATGCCAAGATCGTTACAAGCAAATCCAGGTTGTGAGAAGGTCACTGGAGAGCTGTAAAGAACATCCTTAAGTACTTAAGAAGGACCAAGGATTCGTTCTTAGTGGTTGGAGGCGAGACTGAGTTACGTGTAAAGGGTTACACAGATGCCAGTTTCCAAACAGATAGGGATGATATGAAATCCCAATCCGGCTACGTTTATATGATGAATGGAGGAGCTGTTTGCTGGAAGAGTTTCAAGCAAAGTGTTACAGCGGATTCTACAACAGAAGCAGAGTACCTTGCAGCGTCTGAAGCTGCAAAGGAAGCTGTGTGGATTCGACAATTTTTGGAAGGACTAACAGTAGTCCCTACTGCCAAAGATCCTATCACAATTTATTGTGATAACAGTGGGGCTATTTTTCAGGCAAAAGAGCCCAAGTCTAGTAACAAGTCTAGACATGTACTTAGGAAATATCATGTAATTAGAGATTACGTGGACAGAAAGGAAATTGACATTTGTAAGGTTGGGACAGATGACAACATTGCTGATCCTTTAACCAAGCCTTTATCAAAGGCTAAGCATGATGGTCATGTCGTCACAATGGGATTAAGACGTGTGCCAAAATTCCTTTAGATTATGTAATATGTAATAATTGAATGTTGTATTAATTATTTCATATATTATAATTGCATTCAGTGTTCGAGTTTTTTTTTAAACTCTTTTATTTAGTTTGACTAAATTCAATACTTTGTTTATCCGAATAGATTGTTGGACACTATTCAAGTGAATAGGACGAACTTAGTATTTTGTCCCTAGTCACTCAATGAGGTGACGTCTCGAAATGACTAGATTGTAAGTCGATCGATGGTTGGTTCAGCACCATGGGGTCATGGAGATGACTGGTCGTTTACATAGACAGACTGTAGGACACTCTGTCGGACAGTGACATTGTAGAGACCCTTAAATCAATTATTTGATGCCTGGTCGTGGCAGGGTCTTCTATCTTATTCCTATAAGTCGATTCTTTTGACTGGCGACCGTCTATCTGAGTCGGTGCAGTTTCCGATTGGTTTTGGTTGATGTTCTAGGTCGTGCCGTAAAAGGAGGCCGATGGACTTCTTCTGGATCATAGTGATCTGCATCATACAGAGTAGATGGATCAACAGGAATTGTCCACCCACGTTGGGTAAAAACATCTTTAGGCCACTCGAGGAGAAGTTACTGTAAATGCGTGGCCACGCTCGGAAAGAGATCTACGGTAGATTTTCCGGTCAGACAATTACTCTCCCTATCGAGAAAACCACTCTAGATATTGTCAATCGCAAGTGCGACCTGAAAGACACCTTGCGTTGAGTGGGAGATGTGATAAAGAGACAAGAGAATCGGTGACGCACACTTGTGTCAGACAAGTGGGATATTGTTGGAGTAGGTGTCCTCCACAATAGTGCGCCACATATTGAATCTTATTAAGGAATATAATTGGGATATTTATTGACTATATATATGATTAGTCAGTTGATTAACGTAAATCAATAACGGTTGGCTGACTAGAGTTTAACGTTATTGTCGTTTGACGGCGGTGATCAACTGATCCCTTTCGGTCACACCTAAAGGATGAAATCCAAATACTAACTAATTATTTGTATACGATACAGTTAATTAGTACATTACATATATTCGATATGTACGAGAGTTAATTATTAGAAATTGAGTTAAGAACTCAAATTCGATTAAACTTATTTTTCAATTATGCGATAATTGACTAATAAATTTATATATTATTTTAATACGATTAAATAAGATTTAACTTAGTAATTAATCGTTAAATTAATAAATTAGTTGAGGTTTTGAGATAGAGGTAATTAGTTAATTATATTTACAAGGAGTTGTAAAAATAAATTAACCAAGCATTGTGGGACCCATTATATATTGATATAATGGTAAAATATTACTTAAAATGTTAAGTACATATTATTTATTTAATTGAGTCATATAATTGTTATATGATCAAATTAACACTTAATTGTACAAGATAATTAACCATATGATCAATAAGTATTTGTGAGGCAAATATCAAAAATCAAAATGGACTTAACTAGGCCATTGTGGCCGGTTAGAGTGTAGTTATAATGGTGATGATTGTTGCTCTTGTTTATACTCTTTAGTTACTAAATGAAAGTGACATAACAAGTAGAAATAATCATCACTTGTTCTACAACACTCCACTCTAATGCATGTGAACAAATTAAACAAAATAATAGTCCATTTGTGGACAATGTGGTCCGGCCTCATGGTCTATAAAATGACCATTTGTGTTCATTTTATTGCTACTTCATTTTGTGCTTGTTTTCTTACTTCTCTCAAAAACCTCATCTTCTTACTAAAACTCTCAAACACTAATATTTACTAAGTATTACTAGTGTAGTAATATAGTCATAATATTAGTAGAATAATATCTATCTTATTATCTAGTTAATAATAAGGGTAGATTATTTGGGTTAATCTTGGTGCAACTTAGAGGATATCTTCTACTTTGGAGATTATTTGTGTTCATCCATATTATTAGCTCAAGAACAACAAGAAGGAGTTCTTGTTGTGCCCATATATATTTCCATATCAATGTGAGGAAATTTCTTCTTTTATATAAATGTCTTTATATTTGCATGCATGTTACATAGATCATTAAATACTAAATTAACAAGTAATTTAGCAATTAATTAGAAGAGTCTAATTAAGGTCTATGGACTTTCACATACCACATTACAAGTGACAAAATTACAAACATAAAATGGACTCCATTTTATGATGGGGGCCGGTCATGGTGGGTAGGTTTAGAGTGTTAATTGGTTGTTGGTTTTAATGATAAAACACAATGATAACACCTAATACTACCTAGATCTAAGCTAGTATTTTGATAAGAGCAAAAGTGAAGCATGCTTGAGACTTCCCCAGGGCATGTGTGCCAGCCATCACACCACCCCAACCCCATGAGAATAAGTTCTCATTTTTCCAAATAAAATCATTCTTATCCTAATCTCTTCATCTCACTACAAAATCTCTCATAAAAGGGTTTATGAAATACTTTGTTCTAAAATCTTAGATCTTCATATATATTAATATTGTAGTAATATTATTAGGATTAGATTTTAAATTTAAGGTCTCCAATAATTTTATCTAGTGAAAAATATTAATGGTATTAAGGGTTTTTAATTGGGTGCAATCAAGAGGAGTGTTTCTACATTAGAAATTTGAAGTTCATCCACATCATTTAAGCTCAAGAAAAAAGTAGGAAGGAGTCCTATTTTGTGCCCAAAATCCGTTCAAATCAATGTAAGGAATAATTTCTTTTTCCTTCTTTGTATTTTAGTTATGCATGCATAAGTTCCTTATAGTTTAAGAGTAAACTATTTATAATATGATATTTAAAATTTCTAATATTGAGTTTAAGAAACTTACAAGCGGTATCAAGAGCTTTGGTTGTTGCATGCATAATCGATTTATAGTTTTTTCGAGTTAATGTAACTTAAAGAAAACTAGTAATTTGTGTTTTATGAGATAAAATCACAAAGTCATTTGCATGTCAATATATTCTGGTCCTAATAATATTTTAGGTTATTTTGATGATTTATGGAAATTTATATTGCTCAAATATGATTTTTAGTATTTTTATTACATTTTAATGAGTAAAATGATGTTTAAAATGTTAAAAATAGTTAGGCTTATCTTCTGATATTGAAAGTTTTAAAACATCACACATCATTTTACTTACTGTATTCAAAATTTCGTGTGAAGTGGACTTATTTCTCATGATTTATGATTTTTATATGATAAAATGATATAAGTTAAGGTCAAATAGTTAAAAATACTTCCGCTTTGAATCTGAATATGAAATTTTAAATGTTGTCACATGCATATTTTCTTGTCATACTGGAAAATTTCAGACGTATATGATTTGTCTAGCAAGACTTGTGAATTTTTAATGTAAAAATGACATAAATAATGACTTATTTAGCATATATAGCTAAAATAAATTTCATGTTAATAAAAACTTATTCCTGATTGCATAAATGTCCCAAATTTCAGATCTAAAGTTGAAAATTTATTTTGATTAATTTTCACATGCTTTATTCATTTTATTTGATAAAACCGATAAAGCGCGACCGTTTTTTCTCAAAACCGATTCGAAATTTTTAACTATGATTTTTGACATTTTGAGTGTCATGGAAATGTTCCAAAATGTACAAAAATTTAAAATTCAAATTTTGAGATTATTGTAATTAAATTTGGATTTATTTGATTAAAATATATTTTTAAAGTCTAATTTTGAGCAATTATATAACAACCAGTTGAATTATTGTCAAAATTGAGTGATGACTAACTTTTGAGTCCTAAAACAGTTGGGATAATTAACTTGAATTTAAATATGATTTAAGTATTGTTTGGTGATTTTAAGAAGTTATTATCACCCATTTCCGTAAAACCTGGTTATATATGATATAAACCGTAAAATAGGGCGATTTGGCATTTAAAATGAGCATGTTTTATACATATTATTATACTGCATAATTATTATGAATGTCATATATTGGTTTATGTGATTTGGAATTATGTAATTTATTCCTTGTATGGCCTTAGTTTTAATCGATATTACCCGGAATGTAAGGGAATATTGATTCGGTTGTAATTTCTTGTGATCTCGTATCACTTTTATTGTATTATTTTATTTTACAAAATGTATAATAGGAAATTGTTGTAATTCTATTATATAATTTGTAATTATTTGTAATACCAGAGTTTCCCAAAGACGGTTCCATTCGGAAAGGAGTTCCGAGAGAGAGACGGTGACCTTGGGAAGCGTGCTTATGAAGTTCAAGGGACCAAAGGAGTTGGTTTCCGAATTTGAAATAGGTTATATGATTTTCTATTCTAGGAAAGTTCATACTAGGAATTTTATCTTTATGCTTTCATGTTATTTAATATGTTTGCATGCATTGCCAAATCGCCATAACATGACATGCCTATTTTATCGAGTATTCGACCGTGTCAATTAAAATTATCGTTTATTCATCGATTTAGTTCACTTAAACAAGATAGATAACAAAAACATGCCCTCTCATAATAAATAAAGTGAGATCAAGTCTTACCAAATGATAGAACCCATGAATCCCAATTTCGCAAGGAAGTAGGCTCGGCTCACCGGGGTGCTAAACTTGTTACGTTGGGTAAGTGGGATAATAAAGGTTATTATTTCGAAATTTGGATTGAGCTCAACGGAAGTATTCGCAACAGTAGCCGCATGTGTTCCGGGCTTAAGATAAATATTAAAGTAATATTATCGACCGAGAATTCTAATGTAGAATCGATTAAAGAGTTAATCCACCGAATTATGTTAATAAGGGATGAATCGGCTCATCGTGCCCAAGTTGATATGAATTTGGATCTCAGAATCATTTATTATAGTTGGGTAGAGGTCACTATATAAATGCTTAACTTGTTTAAAATGTTTGCAAGTTTAAAACGATACTTGTTAATTATTTCCTCCAACTCTGTTTTGTAGTTTTATTTTACCGCAATGGATACATCTCAATCTACCGTACCTATCACCATTTATTCATATCACAAATCATTTGATGAAATTTGCGCTCTTAATAATCTTGATACAACTAGAGAACTTCATTTGGGAATTGGTTCTGACGGGAATCTCAACTTTGTTACCTCTTCCAAACCCCCCCTTGCCAAATCTTTTGGTGAAAGAGTCTTGAGAAGACAATCTCACCAAGGAGATGCAATCCTTGTCTTTGGAAGCAAGGAAAGATCAAAAGGCTAGTGGGAGTACTAGCAAGAAAAGTCTTTCACCTAAGATGAAATGGTTCAAAAATAAGGGGAAGAAAGGTAAAAAGTATAAGAGAAACGGAAAAGGTAGTAAGACTACCAAGGGTCCACAATTCAATGATATATGCAATTATTGTCATGGCATGGCCATTGGATGAGGAATTGTCCCATGTACTTGGAGCATATTAGAGATGGACTAGTGATTTCACTCGGTAATATTCTCTCCGAAATTTTTGTTATTGATATAAATAATACCTCCACCTCAACATGGGTATTGGATACCGGTTGTGGTTATTCTCACCTTTGTAATCATTTACAGGGGCTAAGAAACGTGGAGAAGCTAGGTAAGGGTGATGTGGATCTACGACTTGGAAATTGAGCTAGGGTAGCCGCCACTTCTAAGGGGACCTACGTACTTGTTTTAGCAAATGGTTTTGAATTGTACTTGAATAATTGTTATTTTGTACCTTCTTTGTCTAAAAACATAATATCTGTAGCCATGTTGGACGTGGAAGGTTTTACTTTTGCAATCAAAAACAATTGTTGTATGATTTCAAAGAAATACTTGGTCATAGGCCAAGGTAGATCTATTAATGATATTTATGTTCTTGAGACATCGATCTCAACCAGAGATATCTATAACATTCAATCAAAAAGACTCAAGTCAAGTGATCCAAATGAGTCATACATTTGGCATTGTCGATTAGGTCACATAAATGCGAATCGCATCAAAAGACTAGTATCGACTAGTATAATTAAACCGTTTAATTTTCAATCTTTTGGAACATGCGAATCTTGTCTCTTAGGGAAAATGACTCGTAATCCTTTTAGTGGTAAAGGGACACGAGCAAGTGAACTATTGAGCCTTATACATACCGATGTGTGTGGACCAATGACTATTTTCGCTAGGGGTAATTATGACTATTTCATTACATTCACTGATGATTTAAGTAGATATGGGTATATTTACTTAATCAAATATAAAAGTGATGCTTTTGAGAAATTCAAGGAATTTCAAAATGAGGTAGAAAACAAATTGAACAAAAAGATCAAAGCATTATGATCCGATCGTGGTGGTGAGTATCTTAGTAATGAATTTGATTCACACTTGAAGAATTGTGGCATTGTATCACAACTAACTCCACCTAGAACACACCAACTTAATGGTGTGGCCGAAAGGAGAAATCGAACCCTACTTGATATGGTTCGATCAATGATGAGTCAAACTGAGTTGCCAGACTCATTTTGGGGATTTCCTATCCAAACCGCCATAATATCATTGAATAAAAGGCCGACCAAAGCAACCAAAAAGACTCCATATGAGATGTGGAAAGGGAAAGTCCCTAATTTGTCCTATATGAAGATTTGGGGATGCGATGCTTTTGTTAAGGTTAAGACTGACAACAAGCTAGCCCCAAGATCCGAAAAGTGCATTTTTTGTAGGTTATCCAAACAATTCACGTGGATACTACTTCTACAAATCTCAAGAATACAAAGTCTTTGTGTCTAGTGAGGCTGTCTTCTTAGAAAGGTAACATATATCTAAAAGACAGAGTGGGAGAAAATTTGAACTTGACGAAGTTCAAGAGCCACAAACCGAAGAGGAGACGCAAGAAGATGTTCCTTCGTCGTCCAATTCCGTTGTTATTCCATCTGAACCTAGGAGGTCCGGTAGGGTTAGTCACCAACCTGATAGATACATAGGTATTATCGAAGAAAATAACAATGTTGACTTGTTACTTTTAGAAAGTGATGAACCCACGACCTACAAAGCTGTCATCTCTAGTCCGGATTCCACTTTATGGCTAGAAGCCATGAATCCGAAATGAATTCTATGTATGAAAATCAAGTTTGGGACTTGGTTAATTTGCCTAAAGATGTGAGACCTCTGCAATGCAAATGGATATTTAAAGTAAAGAATGGCGTAGAAGGACATGATGATGTCTACAAGGCAAGGCTAGTTGCAAAAGGTTTCATCCAAATTCATGGTCTTCACTATGACAAAACTTTTGCCCATGTAGCCATGCTAAGATCTATTCAGATAATGTTAGCGATTGCCGCATTTCATGACTATGAAATATTATGGCAAATGGATGTCAAAACCGCCTTCCTAAATGGGTATTTAGAGGAGGAAGTGTATATGATACAACCCGAGGGTTTTGTAGATCCAAAAGATCCTAATAAAGTATGCAAGCTTAAGAGATCCATTTATGGTCTTAAGCAAGCATCGAGAAGTTGGAACCATCGTTTTGATCATGTTATAACAGAAAATGGTTTCACTCGAAGTGTCGAAGAACCATATTTATACATGAGATTTAGTGGGAGCAATGTTGTCTTCCTTATATTGTATGTAGATGACATACTTCTCATTGGGAATGATTTACCAATGCTTACCTCTGTCAAGGGGTGGTTGGGAAATCATTTCCAAATGAAAGATTTAGGAGAAGCACAACGCATATTAGGTATCCGGATCTATAGAGATAGATCCTAGAGGATATTGGCTTTGAGTCAGGAATCTTATATGGATAAGATTCTCCGACGATTCAACATGGATAAATCTAAGAGAGGTCTTGTTCCTATGGGTAGTGGGATTATTTTGAGCAAGTCTCAATCACCTACCGAACCTGAAGAGGTTGAACGCATGAAATCGATCCCCTATGCTTCTGCCGTAGGATCGATCATGTATGCCATGATATGCACACGTCCAGGTGTCTCGTATGCTTTAAGCATGACAAGTAGATATGAAGCCAGTCCAGGTGAGAGTCACTGGATAACCGTAAAGAATGTCCTTAAGTACTTAAGAAGGACTAAGGATTCATTCTTAGTGTTTGGAGGAGATTCTGAATTATGTGCTAAGGGTTACACTGATTCAAGTTTCCAAAATGATAAGGATGATATGAAATCTCAAGGTGGCTTTATTTTTATGATCAATCGAGGTGCGGTTAGCTGGAAGAGCTTCAAAGAGTCGGTGATTGCGGATTCTACAACGGAGGCTGAGTACATTGCAGCATCTGAGGCTGCCAAGGAAGATGTTTGGATAAGGCAGCTTTTAGAGGGGCTAAGGGTAGTTCCTTCTGCCAATGATCCTATCACGATCTTTTGTAATAACAGTGGGGCGATCTTTCAAGCTAAAGTGCCCAAGTCTAGTAACAAGTCTAGACATGTACTTAGAAAATTTCATGTCATAAGAGATTACATTGAAAAAAAGGAAATTGCGATATGTAAGGTTGGGACAAATGATAACATTTCTGATCCTTTAACCAAGCCCTAATCGCAGGCCAAGCATGACCAACATGTTATTTCCATGGGTCCTAAACGCATGCCAAATTTGTATTAGATTATGAGATATGAAATAAAAATGTGTTTTTTATTGATCATATATGATAATCACTTTTATCGTTTGAGTTATATATTTTAAACTTTTTATTTGTAACTTTGTTATATCCAAATGGGTTGTAGAGACAATGTTGGACCCCATTAGAGTGAACTGCATAAACATAGTATTGACCCATAGTCACTTATATGAGGTGACATCTCGAAGTGACTAGATTATTGTGGTGCGATTGATGGTAAGTTCAACTGTCATAGGGTCATAGAGATGACCAATCGATCACATAGGCAGGCTGTATAAGACACTCTGTCGGGAAGTGACCGCTTATAGAGTTCTGCCAACTCTTGTAGCCTGGTCGTGGCAAGAGCTACTATAGTATTCTTTTTGAGTCAATTCTTTGACTAAAGATTGTTCGCCTAAGGTGGCACAGTTTCAGAGTGATTTTGATTTATGCTCTACGACCTTCGTGACTGGGGTCAAATGGGCATCTTTTGGGTCATGATGAGTTGTGGCCATTCGAAGGGAATAAAGCGATAAGATTTGTCCGCCCCTTGTCAGGGTTGTTTTAAAATCTCAAGGCCACTCGAGGAGGAGTAAGCTGAAAAAGCGTGACCACGCTCGGAAGGTATCTATGGTAGATAATTCCTGTCAGACAGTTACTCTCCAGATCGAGGAAACCACTCATGATATGATCAAATGCAAGTACGACCTTCTAGACACCTTGTAGTGAGTGGAAAATTGTAGTAGGACAAGAGAATTGGTGACGCACACTTGTCTCGGACAAGTGGGAGATTGTTGGAGTAAGTGTTCTCAACAATAGTGCGATCACTTAATTAAATCTCAATAATAAGAATACAAAGGGATTATAGATATTATAGTCAACTGGTCAACATTAATCGGTAACGATTGGCTTGCTAGAGTTTGACGTTACTTTCGTATGACGGTGGTGATCAGTTGATTCATTAAGGTCACACCTATAGGACCATTCCCTTAATTGTAATGTTAATTAATTGTATATCGATACAGATTAATTAAATCCTTAAATTGAACAAATTTTATTTGTGAGTGAAAATTTTATGTCTTATTGTAATGAGATTAAATAAGACGCAATTTTGTAATTAAAATGTTATATTACTAAAATTGATTATTGTTTATGAAATAATTTGAGATAAAAGTAATTACTTGATTATAATTACACAGGGTTGTAGATTATATTAAATGGACTTAATGTGACCCATTTAATATGTATGTAATTATGAATTACTATTTATTTTGTTACATAATGTGACATGATATTTAAATTGTCAAATATACATTTATCTATTCAAATGACATGTGACATGGTACATGACATACCACATTACAAATGACAAAATTACAAAGATAAAATGGACTCCATTTTATGATTGGGGCCGGTCATGGTGGGTAGGTTTAGGGTGTTAATTGGTTGTTGGTTTTAATGATAAAATACAATGATAACACCTAATACTACCTAGACCTAAGCTAGTATTTTAATAATAGCAAAAGTTAAGCATGCTTGAGACTCCCCAAGGGCATGTGTGCCGGCCATCACACCACCCCCAACCTCATGAGAATAAGTTCTCATTTTTCCAAATAAAATCATTCTTATGCTAATCTATTCATCTCAGTACAAAATCTCTCATAAAAGGGTTTATGAAATACTTTGTTCTAAAATCTTAGATCTTCATATATATTACTATTGTAGTAATATTATTAGGATTAGATTTTTAATTTAAGGTCTCTAATAATATTATCTAGTGAAAAATATTATTGGTATTAAGGGTTTGTCTTGGGTGCAATCAAGAGGAGTGTTTCTACATTAAAAACTTGAAGTTCATCCTCATCATATAAGCTCAAGAACAAAGTAGGAAGGGGTCCTATTTTGTGCCCAAAATCTGTTCAAATCAATGTAAGGAAAAATTTCTTCTTTCTTCTTTGTATTTTAGTTATGCATGCATAAGTTCCTTATAGTTTAAGAGTAAACTATTTATAATATGATATTAGAAATGTCTAATATTGAGTTTAAGAAACTTACAACTAGCATCCAGTTTTTCATACATCCATTTTCGCTCTTGCCTCTTCATTTCAAATCTTAGATAATTCTTTATTTAGAATCAAAAAATATATTATAATCAACAAAAAATAAAACATATACATACACAACAATAGAATAATTAAAAAGCTTTAGTAATAAAATTGTGAAACGAGTTTTATTTGTCCATTTAAATTTTTTTGGTGTTTACTTATCACTCCAACCTAAACCCATCTTTTAACGTTTCATATCACTAATAAATATACATTTATTTCACAACATAAGCAGAAATTTCAGCAGCAATTCCCTACAGTTCTCCAAATACACGATGTAAACTGATTATTAGTAGTTTACATATGTATTTCGAGAACATTGGGTATACTTGGTGCTGAAATCTCCACTTACGTCGAGAAATAAATATATATTTATCACCTAAGTGATATAAAACGTACAAAGATAGTCCCAAATCGGGGACTATTCAAAAATTACCCCTAATGAGTAATTTTTGAACATGTACTAAGCTCAATCGGTCTCATCAACGTGCATAAAATAACATATGAAGATTGATTTGGTGAATAATCTCAAATTTCAATTCTAATTAAAATAAGACCGTCTCACATAGTAAGACGGTCTTAGGTAATAATCTGAAATTTATTTCTAATCAACAAAAATTAAAAAAAAAAAACACAGTCAAACAATCATATACAACATTAAACAAGCAAAATTTTTCTCAATTATACCCTAATTAAGAATCTCCTTAAACTTAATTGGTGAAATTATTGAAAAAAAAAAAACAACCTTTAGAGGAATGACGGGGGAGGGGAAGCCTGAGTGAGGAGGAGGGAGGGAGCCGGAACCAAAGTTGGTCGGAGTAAGGAGGAGGAGGAGGAGGAAGAAGAAGAAGAGAGGGGAAAATGAATAATTGAAAATAGAAAAAGAAAAGAAAACATGGGGGAGGAGTAGACGCCGGCAGGACGGAGCAGATCTGACAGAGTCGAAGTCGGAGAAGTCGCCGGCGGCGGAGGGAGGAGTAGTCATTGAGTAGTCGGCGGACGAAAGAGAGAAGTATTTTGGGGACTTTTAATTTCAGATATGCGATGAGGGGAAGCTACCTGTGCGCAGCTAAAAAGGCTTGCGGCGGACTCTTAATAGTTGCGACGGAAAGTAAATTATTGGTTGCGACTTGTTAAGTTCATTCCGTCGCAAGCCTTGCGACAGATATATTCTAACTTGCGACGGAGTTACGTATTTGCGACGGACACTATTTTTCTTGCGATGGACTGTAATACGTGCCAACGTAAATTACCCCGTGATAAGCATTTAATTAGTTACATTTTTTCTCTCATTTTCGTCCCCATTTTGGTCCATTTACACGGATATGCGTGCCTTTAATTGCATTTTACTTCCCGATTTCCCGTGTTATAATGTCGATCTCATTTTGCAGGAATTAAGGCGGAAATGAAGAAATCGGAGCATAAAGGTCTTGCATAGTTGCATGAGTCGGGATTCGAAAATGAGAAGAAGAAATCAAGAGAGAGCTCCCAGGTGGCGCAGGCCGGTCCAACGACCGGCGGCCGGCCACCCGGCTCAGACCACGAACTCCCACATAGAAGGAAAAAGAGAGGAAGAAGGAAGATGTCAGGTAGCACTGGCCGTTCACCCGGCGTCCGGCCCATTACCCAGCCTGCACATCACCATAATAGAGTGAAAAAGTTTGAAGATTCTAATGTGCTCCAGGCCGGTCACAGGACCGGCGGCTGGCCACCCGGCTGGGACTCCCCTTTCCTATACTTAGAATATTTTTGGTGAAGAAGAAAATGGAGGTTCCGATGTGCTCCAGGCCGGTCCCTTGGCTGGTGACTGGGTACCCGGCCTGGAACACAAACTCGCATTTCCACTTTACACTTCTATTTTCTTTCTTAATTTTGAGATACCTATATATACTCCCTCCCTAATTTTTGTATGCAGCTTTTTATCAACTCTTAGCACAAAATCCTAGAATATTTGTAATCTCTAATACTCACTAATTACTCTCTTAATTGCTCCTTAATTAAGCCTAGTTTCTCAATTCAAATAGTTAGATCTAGTTTCTCTTAGTTGAATTATCCTAGTCTTGGATTTGTATTGAAGATTTTGGGTGAAGACATTCTCCCTATTTCATTAATATAAGTATTGTTGGTATAATTTCTTCATCTTTTAGTTGTTTATGCAATTTATTTCATTTCAAGTTAATTATTTGTTGTTTGATTGTTAGAATTCTTCTTTTCTAAAATATGATGTTCATCTCCTTATTCTTCTTGTTTAGTAGCTTGTTTTCCCTTAACATAAGTGAGTAGTCTCCCTCTAGGGTTTAGGGGGAGCCTAAGGGCGGATTATGTGGGAGAATTGGTTGAGTAATTAGTAGACTTGTGGTGATAATTTGACAGTTACCCATATGCACACTAGGTGTTCGATGAAATGTCTAAACGAAAGTTACACACTTTATCGAGTATTGTTTGATTATCTCTTAAGCGGCGACGGTAGAGATGATTAGACTAGCGCTTATATGAGTAATTTGAGACAAATGCGATAGCTTTATTGAAAGTTATTAATTGTTGAGACATTGGCAGTTAATTGTACTCAAACTTGTTACCCACTTGCTAATTACTTGACTAACCTATTGGTCTCCCTAAGGTGAACCCTATACCTTAATTTTTCATAAATTTTTTACAATCTTATCATTTTTAGCGATTTGTTGCACTTAGTAATTCGTAGATAATCACCTCATTCAACTCTTGTTAGGCTAAAATAGGACGCGATCAAGCTTGTAGTTGACTCCTCTATCCTCGTAGATTCGACCCCTTTGTACTACTTATATTGGGTTTTTTTTTATGTGTGAATTGACGACAAATCACTCTTCACCACCCCGCCAAAGGTAAGCTGTCGCAAGATTAGTCGTATGAGATACACTACGTCGCAAAGGCCGTCACAATTCAAATTTTGCGACGGATTTCAGTGCCGTCGCAAATGATCCCTAGCTACTCTGTTGTATTTTTGTAGTGGTTGATGAACCGGATTATAAAAGATTTATAGCCAAGTCTTAAAAGTCTAAATTATGATAAATTAATCGTTATTAAGTACTCCTTCCGTCCCGGACAATAGTTATCATTTTCCATTTTTGGGTGTATCGGTCAATAATTATCATTTTTATTTATAGCATATATTAAAATACGTGTAAGTTGTAGGGTTGAGAAACAATATTATTATTAATGTACTATATATATATATCTCACATCTCCATAATTTTTGTGCCGAAATTAAATAACGAGTGAGACGAAGGGAGTAAATAATATTTGGGTGGATTACAATACGTATCTAAGTGGATTAATCTATTTAATAAACATTAAAACAGAGTATCTTTGTTTATAACACAAAACTCATTCCATCCAAAACATCATTATCAAATATCAATCCATGATGATCCCCACACAGAACCGTTACAGTGGTACCCGCTCCCTGGCGCCATCATACTTACAGAATAGATTACAATTATATTTATTTTTTGGATAATTGAGTAAATTACAAATAATTATATGAAGGAGTATATAAAGGAGTATTACATATTATATGTACATCCCCTCTATTTATTTACTTCCTCTTCAAGCTTTCCTCTCATTTCCTCCCTTTTTTCGATTTTCTTTTTCTCAATATATATATATATATATATATATATATATTCATCCTTTGTTATTTTTTCACTTTCTCCTCAATCAAAATCCACCCAATTAAAAAAAAAACAAAACAAAAATGGGAAATTGCTTCAGGAAGAAGCAATCAACCAATAAACACTCCTCCGAAATCGCACCGTCATCATCGTCATTCGATAACTTGTCCACTAAGAAACCTCTAGTATACCTCCATGGCGACTCGTCCAACTCGGCAACTCACTACCTCCGTTTCGCGCTCCAATACAAGCCCATCATCCTCCGGTTCATCCCCACCGATACGACGTCGTTTACACTCCGGTTCGACTCGGCGGCCGGGGAGGCGGTATCCGGTTCGGCGGAGACATTGATCCGGTTCGTGGAGCTGAAGTTCCCTGTACCGGCGATAGTGAGGAGTGAAAGGACGGCGTTTGAGGAGGTGGTGTTGAGGATGGTGGAGTTGCAGCATAGGAGTGTAATGTGGCACATGGAGAGAGTTGCGAGGTGGGGGAAGGATATGGCGACACGTGGAGGGAGAGAGGTGTTTGATCCAAAGGTGGGGACACCGAGGATGGAGGTTGTTAAGTTAGGTAAGAGTTATGGGAATTTGTTGGAGGTTTTACTTGAACATGCTCAAATGGAGGAGCGCATTCTTTTTCCCCTTTTGGATGCTGCTGATCCAGGTTTCCATTTTTTTTTAATTATTATTATTATTTTGATATTCTCCGAGTTTTGGATTTTAATTGGGTGCTGGTAGTCGTTAATTAGTACGATTCTCGACACAATTTCTATTTTGATATTCGAACTCATCTGAGCAACATACAGGTGCTTACGAATCAGTATGTGCTTATATAATAAGAGCCCGTTTTACAATAATCCTTCAAGTTTCAATGAAGGCGGGTCGGAGAGGCAACCCGACCCGTCTTCATGGAAGACGGATATTCCCGTTTGCAATGAGACTTGAAGATTATTGTAATGATGAATGTGGAATTTCATCTTAATGAAAGTTGATTTTTTGAAACTCTTTGTTGCTGACAGAAGCCTTGAGTGGTTTGCTTGTTTCATTCATACTGCACACTACGATGTTCCTTGTATCCTATATAGCCGTGATCTGCTACTTAGAATTTGGCTCCTACTTTGATGCCGTATATTAGCAGTTATTGGAAGGTTTATTCATCTTTATGTTTAAGCAATTGATGCTCGTATATATGAATGTTATGATTTATCAGTCTACTTTGCGACTGATTGATGGTTGTGAGTTATGATGTCCAAACTCACATGAGACTATGAGAGTCGAGAGATAAAGCTAAACATAACCATGATAGTGCGGATATGATATAAACCAAAAAACAATTATTGCAGGGATGTGTCGGTGTGTGAACGAGGAGCATGCAAGGGACTTGCCTATAATGAATGGAATCAAAGAAGATATCAAATCCATAGGCGTCATGGTCACTGGTACATCAACCCATCAAGAGGCCTTGTGTAGCCTCTCTGCTCGTTTAAATACTTTACTGGTAATTTATCTCTAAGATGTTGCATATGTTAATTATGATAAACCTGTCCAACAGATCCGGACCAGAGCAGCCATGAGGGTGGGTCAGATTAGAATGACAATATAGAATCAAAATTATATTCACATCCCTGTTTTTTATATCATTATATTAAAACACATTGATGACTGATTAGTTTCGAGTTCATGTTGTTTCGGATCAATTTCTAAAGCTGACAGGTTCATAACCCTAAAAAAGCTTGTGGGGTTGGATTTTAAATGATTTAGCTCTCTGCCTCTGACTGATTCCAGAATCCAGAGTATGCTTCAGATAACCTTGCTTACAGTTTTCCAACTCTTGACAGGATAATTGCAGAGATCATTTTAATGAAGAGGAGATTAATTTGTTCCCATTGTTGGAAGCAGCTGAATTGACAGAAGAGAAACTAAGGAAAACTGTGGAGCGGTGTATTGATGTGATGCAAAGAACCCATTCTCATTTTTTCTCGTTTTTCATCCAAGGGCTACTTCCTCATGAGGCCATTCAGTACTTGGACTTGATGATGACCTGTGTGAACAAAGAAAGGGTTTCCTCCATGCTGCACTTACTTGTAGAGTAAGTTTATTATCTTTAACTTGTACAGTACATTCTTATTCAAGTCTTTCTTTTGAGGTAATGTAACTGTGTTCTATGCTTGTGCCTGTATGGGAAACTTAGTTGAGTGTAGATCTGCAAATATGAGGAATTAGGAATGTTATCTACCTTCTCTTCCGACATTCTTCGCTTTTCTTCAAGTCTTTAACCTTATAGTTGCACAAACGTATAGAATAAATTGTTTAACTTACACGTGAAGCTAAATGAAAAGATTAAAAATATATATATACTCCATGTATCACCACAAATAGTTCGTCTTGCAAAATATAATAACTACCTTGCTGGGATTATTTTGGAAACCGTATCTTACTAGTTGCAGAAATATTTCTGGAATGTGGCCTCAATGGGGCTCAATCTATGTGCTCTTAGTCTATACATGAGTTGAAATTTGATATTTGCATCCTCTTGATTAACAGCTAAAGATGAAAAGGATGTGGTGCGAAAATTCAGAACAAGCTACAAATTAGGGAGAAAAGTGAAGTCAAAAACAATGTTGTATCATAATTCATACACAAACCCGGGGGTTACAATGCTCAATTTGCTTCGCATGATCACATTGCTGAATCTTGGTTCTGCATATGTAAGTGAAGGCTGAAGACTGAACAAGGGTCATATTCCGCGATCGAATATGGCTTTGTGAGTGTAGTCTCTGTTGTTGAGTGAAAATAGAAAAAGAAAGAAAAAACAGTGACTCAATTTCTTGGTTTTATTGCTAAGACAATTTCAGAGTTAGAGCTCGTACTGTCAATCATATAACAAGAAGTCTAGAACTGTACAGTTATATATAAAGTACAGCTGATTCAAAACTTGTAGCTGCTATGTTAAAACCCGTGTAAAAGAAGTTTGGATTTTGTAGTCTTGAGCCAAAACATAACCAAAAGTAATTTGTGTTCTTATTGAGTTATTGACCATATAAACTCCCAATTAACAATTGGTACTTTGGTAGTGTGATAAATTTTGATAAATTCTGGAAGTGAAAAGCCAAAAAAAAAAATGTTAGGCACGATATTTCAAAATGAGTTAAACGTTAAGGGTTACGGAGTATTTGATAAGAATGTTATAGTATGTAGAAAAGATAATGGTAGAGAGATGTGTATTTCTCATTAGCATATAAGAGTATATATACATGAATTTGTAGGAGTTATATAATAGGAAGCTAAAGAGGTGAGTCTAAAATATTCCTATATTATGGACATCTATAATAGTATAATACATGTCACTTATGAACATCCATATTAATATATTTCATTACACTCTCCCTTGGATATCTATTATTGAAGAACATGGCTCGTTAAAAAACTTATTAGAAAAACCGAATGGGAAAAACACTAGAAAGGAAAATAGTACATTAGTCTTCAAACAAGCAAAATAAGTTGCCTCATTAAAACATTCCATGGAAAACCCAGTGGGACAAAACCATGGATAAGGAAAAAGAGTACAATGCGTGCTACCCCCTGATCATTACATAGCTCAATATATCTTGAAATAATTCCTGATTTGATATAACTTTTCGATCGTTGATGTAACTTCTCGATCGTTGGATATAATTCATTGCCGTTGATAAACTTGAAATCCTCAACTCCTTGATAATTCCAATCTTCATATTTATTTAGAATTCACAATCTCGATGTAGGCATTCATAATGACCATTGGATCTTCATTTCAAATAAATGTATCCATAATACTGATAGAGAATAATTTCATTCTTCTCATTATTACATATGTCAATTAGAAATTTCATCGCCTAAGGTTTGTGAAAGTAGGTACTGACTTTGTGAAAGTAGGCCTCTATTTAATGAATCCCGCGCCTAAGGTTTGTGAATCGTGAACTTTATTTTGTGGAACTACATAAGATAAGGTCATATGCTCACAACACAAAGTCTAAGATTCACACATTAACTCCTTACTAATACTTCAATGTATGTGTTTGTTATTTGTTAGATGCATAAATCAATTTGCACTATATTATCTATAAGCTCAAAAGGTAGAGCATTGTGCTATTGTGCAAGGTGTGAGTTCGAATCCCACATAGATAAAAAAATATATTTACAATTATCATAGAAGTTTGTAAATGCTACAGTATGTTCAAAGTTAACAATTCAATTTTTAGATTCACAAAATAAAGTCTTAGTTTTACAAAACCAGGTTAGAGATTCACAAAGTCAAGTGCAAGTTTCACAAAATCAAGTACAAGCTCAATTAATTTGTGTAAATCAGAGAGAGACAAAGTAAAGTGTTTGGGGTTTTGTCTATTTTATTTTAAAGAGAGTATTTGGGCCAAATGAAAAGAAATGGATGACCTCAAATTTTCAATCCAATGAAAAAACTGAAAATCAGCCCAGTGAATTTGGTGAGGCAGCCCGCCTCGCCAAAATTAACGGCCTCACCTGATTCAGACTCTATATATATATATATATATATATATATATATATATATATATATATATATATATATATATATAGAGAGAGAGAGAGAGAGAGAGAGGCGGGATCTCGTGAGTTTGGTTCTTATGGTGAGTTTGTACTAATAAATTTCAGCCATTGGATCCTACTTAACTCATGGCTTAGATCAATACTTAGATTATACGTATACTAATAATAAATATAAAAGGAAAACTTTAAACAAAAGGAAAACAAAACGCAAACAACAAAATTGACGGCGGAAAGAGAACAAATAATTCATTATATTTTTTTTCTCTATCTAAAAAATCCAGTCCCTCTCTAAAACTCTCTTTCAGCTACCTCACAATTCATCATCGTCGATAATCAAACCAGCAAAAAAATCCAGAATTACAGCATGCAAAACGAAGTAAACAACTCGATAGTTTCTATGGATACAGGTAATAATCTATCGAATGAAAATTAATTATCATATGCTCTTATATCGTGAGGATAATGATCGATTTCTTCACTTTTAAAAGTTGTCTCGCAGTAATTCAATTTTTATAGTTATAGTTATTGTTATTGCATTGTTATTAACCAGAAAAGAGGTTAAGTATTTGTTGTTCTTACTGTTATTAAGAAAAAAAGAGGTCAAGTTATTGTTATTGTTGTTGTTACTGTTATATTAAAAAAAAAAAGGTCAATTAATTGTTATTATATTATTGTTATGTTATTGTTATGCTAGTGTTACTGTTATTGTTATGTGATACATGAATCCTCTTACTGTTATTGATGTATTATTGCTATGTATGAATCACGTTAAAGTTATTGTTACGTTAGTTGCTATGTAATTTCTATCGATCTCGTCATACATGAATCACCGTACTGTTATGTTATTGTTATGTTGTTATTAGTATGTTGTTATTGTTATGTTCTTATTGCTATGCTATTGTTATTGTTATGTTATTGTTAGTTGTTATTGTTATGTTTTTATACTAATGTTATTATTGTTATGTTATTGTGATGTTATTGTTATGTTGTTACTGTTATATTACTGTTATGTTACTGTGATGTTACTGTGATGTTATTGTGATGTTATTGTGATGTTATTATGTTATTGTTATGTTATTGTGGCAGATATCTCTACTATATCTGTTCTAAATATTTCTACTATCTCTGTTGCGGAAAATACAATTCCAACATCTGGTGAATCATCAAATGACAATATGTCTTCCACCCCAACTTGTACACAAGGGGGAGATGAGTTTATTCCTTCGCTTAATAACAGTAACACACCAGGAGGTAGTGAACGATGGATACGAACTGTTGAAGCGGAGTTTACGCTTAAACTTGGCATGTCCTTTTTAACAGTGGCCAAGGGGCTGGAGTTCTATTAAAATATGCCTTGGCGTGTGGCTTTGATGTGAGAAAACACACAAATGGGACCGCAAAGGGCGGTGTTCTCCTAAAACTAATAGTGTGCAACAAGCAAGGAGAAAGGGATATGAAAAGGAGACTCCGTCTCCAATCTGCAAATTATGAAGTTGGTAGTTCGAGTACGACAGAACAAAAAAAGCCCATGACTAGACAGCCAAAGAAGCACAAACTGTTAAGGTGTCACTGTCCTGCCAAGATGAGATTGAGAACCATTCCACCTCCATCTGACAAGCCAGGAGAGAAACCTACACATATTGTCGACCAATTTGTAGAGGTTCACAACCATGCGTTTTACTCTATTAGAAATAGAGAATTCCAAAAGCTGTCGAGGGAACTCAATGCCTACCATAAAAAATTGATTATTGATCATTCGAAGCTGAACATAGGAGCAACAACAACTTACATAATGGTGAAGGAGAATTCAAATGGTTATCAAAACATCGGAGCGTCTTTAAATGACTTTAAGAATTTCAAGAAGTATGTAAAGTGTTACATCGGAAGTAATGACGCTACCATGTTCATTGATAACTTCAAGCACCTTGCTGAAACAAAGGGCTTCTACTTTGCTTATGATGTGGATGAAACCAAGTGCTTAACGAAGGTTTTTTGGGCAGACAAAGAAGCTCGAAACAACTACCGATTGTATGGTGACACAATATCCTTTGACCCAACATACGCGACCAACAAGTACTTTATGGTCTTCACTCCCTTCACGGGGGTAGACAACCACAAAAAATCAATAACTTTTGGAGCTGGTTTACTGGAACATGAGGATGACATATCGTTCAAATGGATTTTCACCAAGTTTTTGGATGCAATGGAGGGGAAGGAACCTCAATGTATCATCACTGATCAGTGCCTTGACATCAAAAAAGCATTTCCCCTTGTATTTAAGAGTGCTAGGCAAAAATATTGCATGTGGCACATAATGCAAAAGATGGCTGAAAAAGCAGGGAAGACACTGTGCAGTGAGACTGATTTTCTGACCATGATAAATGCAGTTGTTTGGGACATTGATCTAGAGCCCAATGAATTTGAGGAAAACTGGAGAAGTGTTATTTCTGATCATGCCCTTGAAGAGAACAGTTGGCTGTCGGCCATGTTTTCAAAGAGAGACAAGTGGATACCTGCCTACTTTCGGGACTTGCAGCTTGGTTGTTTGATGAGGACCACACAGAGGTCCGAAAGCGAAAACAGCTATTTCAAGAGATTTGAAAACTATTTTGGAACACTAGTGGAATTTTGGATGAGGTTCAACTCTGCAATTGAACAACAAAGGTACAATCAGAAGAAGTTAGATGTTGAAAATGAGCATAGTATGGTGGAAAAAATCAGCCCATTGAGATTGGAGGAGCATGCATATCTGATTTACACCCATGCTATTTTTACTGAATTTCAGAAGGAGGTGAAAGACTCTATTTGTAGTATGGGAAATGGAGGTTTGACAGTCAAAGATGAGGTTGAATCACATGTGGTGGATGATGGGTTGAAAAATAGGAGATTCCTGGTAGAATATAATACAGCAAGTAATGAAGCGAATTGTGATTGTAAGTTGTTTGAGAGGAGGGGTTTCGTTTGTAGGCATGTAATTTGGGTGTGGAAAGGTAGGAAGGTATACCGGATACCTGAACCTTATATTCTCACACGATGGACCAAAAAATCGTACAGACCTATTGTGTACGATGAAAATGGAAAAGTCATTGAGGACTTTGATAAGGTTGACGTCAGGAAAATCGAAATGTCAAATGTTTGGTCAGAAATTTATAAAACGGTTGGGCTGCTTGACAGTGGTGAGCTAAAGAATATGAAGGAATTTTCTAAATTGCTGAAACAGTTCAGGGAGACCGTGGTAGGGGCAGTAGAGAAAAAATCAAAAAACAAGGAAATTGAGGATCTCCTCGGCTGCAAAGCTCCACAGGAAATCGACATACTACCGCCACATAAGGCAAAGAACAAGGGAATTGGGAAAAGACAAATGCCGTCAAAAGAGAAGGCTGTAAGGAAAACAGAAAAGAGGAAGAGAAGGTGTGGTAACTGTAAAAGGTGGGTAAACCACAATAGCAGAACTTGTAACCTTCCTTTTGTAGAGGATTTGCCCTCTGACGATGATGAACGTGAAACAGGCGACGAAGAGGTATCAATCTTCTCTTTTGTTTTCTTTGTTTGTAGTTTTTGCAGAACTACAATGAGTAACACAGTTACACACATGATAACATTCATACACACATGATAAAATGCTACTTGCTGTGAAAAATTACAGGAGGAATCATCTTATGCATGAAGTGAGCAAGGAAAAACACATGGAATCATATGATGCATGAAGAGATAACCTGAAGTCAAAGAATTATAGTATTTTAAATTTTTTCATTATATATGCATTTAATAATATTGTCAAGATACATTAAACATTACCATTGCATGAAACGAGTGGAAACTCTCTTTTATATTTCAAGCTTAACAATATATATTAGAATAACATCACAATAACACAGCAGTAACACTGCAGTAACACTACAATAACAACAAGATAACACCACAATAACAACACAATAACAACACAATAACACCACAATAACACCACAATAACACCATAATAACATTAGAGTAACACTTAGGTAACAGAAAATTAAAACTAGAAGGCAACTAACTGCTGACATTCTCTATTAACTGCTGCAATTAACTGCTGCAAATTTCTCTAATTACTTATAAATACTTGTATCAACAATCAAACTTATTCAGTCATTCTCCAAACGAAAAAAAAAACACAATACCAAAATACCGGTACTTTACATTCCTCTGCAAAAGGTAATCTCTTGTCTCTTTTTATTTTATTTTTTATGTTATCCAATTTTTTATACTCAAGGCGTAAAGGATAATGTTTTCCATTGTTTAGAATGAGTTCCATAACAGACAATAACCAAATATCTCCATTCGAGGAAGCACTGGATAAAGCAAATAAGAAGATAAAATCGCTTTCCATAGAAATACTGCAAGCCCTAACCAATGTTGAGGCGGCTGAGGTACGTGAAGAGTACATGCAAAAAGAACTGGACAGTCTCGAGGCACAAATAAAGTTTCTTGAGGCCGAGAAAGATGGTATGCGTAGGCAGTTAGAGGAAAATAGTACACAGAAGCAGACATGGAAGGTCAATTTATCGTTGGTGTCAAGGCTCTAAAGAAGTCATATACTCGTGTCAATACTTCAATTCCTGACAATTGGTCGGCAGTTCTGGAAGGCATGGAACTAATGCACGCATACAAAAACACCCTTAGGAATGACTTCCTGGAGGGTGAGAGCAGTGTGCAAGGCCCACAGAACAAGCGACCGAGAAGGGAATGAAAAATAACTAATGTGTTTTAGCGTTCTGTTTTTTAGTATTTGTTCTTTCGAACTAATGTGTTTAGTTTATCAAGGGAATGATTCTATTAACGTTTTAAGTTAGTTTACGAATGTGTTCATGTACTTAACTTTAGTGTATTTTCATTTCATAATGTTACAACTGAATAACAGTAACACAACAATAACCCAACGATAAATCCAGAATAACATCACAATAACACCACAGTAACAACACAATAACACCACAGTAACGCCACAATAACACCACAATAATAGTAACTCGAGAATAACCGTATATTAACAATACAATAACAGAACAATAACACCACAACAACACCACAGTAACAAAACAATAAACAATATCACAAGAATAACACCACAATAACACCACAGTAACACCACAGTAACAGAACAATAAACAATAACACAAGAATAACACCACAATAACACCACAGTAACACCACAGTAACAGAACAATAAACAATAACAGAACAATAAACAATAACACAAGAATATCACCACAATAACACCACAGTAACACCACAATAAACAATAATAGAACATTAACATAACAATAAACAATATAACAAGAATAACACTACAATAACACCACAGTAACACCACAGTAACAGAATAATAAACAATAACACCAGAATAACACCACAGTAACACAACAATAACAAATACAATAAACTGTGCAAAACACCAAAAAAACGCAACAGTTGAGAAACTTAAGAATTTAGTAACTACATTAACAATCTTTGTTGTAGATACTACAATAATACATACTACAATAGGTATAAACAACAATAATCAACACTGAAATAAAAGCCTAAAACTACTAGTTCAGTTACAAAAGATACTTAATCTACTTTATACAGAACTTTCAACGGTACAGCTTCATCTGCAGAAATTGCATCTTGATTTGTTGAAGGCATGTTCACTTTTTACTTCCTTGCATTTGAAACAATACTCAAAATATGAGGTTTCTTTGGCTCCTGCTTTTTTACATTTTCCAGGACAAAATTCTTGTACTGATTCATATCCGCCAACATTAGAAAAGCAGCTATTTCAGCACAGTAGCTTCGACGAGAGACCTTCACCCCAAGGTCCGACTTGAATTCTGTTTCTTCATATTAGCCATGGTATAGAACATGAAACAACCGGACTCGTCGTCGTTCGGCTTCTTCTTTTTCCAATCAAACTTGACATCACGGACTTCAAACTGTCTACAGTCTGATTCCTTGATGATGTTTTTCATCCTTAAATAAAGACCCATGTGGTTGCCCTGAACATAAGAGGATATAAGAAAATGATAAGGTCATAATATAATGAGCATACAAAAAATACAAAAAAGAAAGAGTAAAAATTATAAAGCACTGACCACAATCTCTGCCACTTTAAACATATCCGAATAGTCGTCTTCTTTGTAAAGGATGTTGTCCAATAAATCTGTGGACTGGTTGATGAAATTTATGCACACACATGCGTAATGATTATTGAGAAAAATAGGCACGAAGATAAGATCGGACTTCATATGACATTTTCCATAACAACCATTTATAAAAGTATCCCACGATGCGAACAGCTTGTTGGTCGTTTCCTTATCAATGCTTGAGGCGTCATAGTTATCTAACAAAGAATAAATCATGTCCTGCTGCAAAGCATAATGAAAATCATAATTATAAAAATTATTACCCAATAATGACGAATAAATAGCTACGCAATAAATGGTATAACAAAACACAAAACGCTAACCATATGACAAAGTCCAAAGAACATCGTGCTCGGTTCTGATCTTTGTTCAAACTCCAACGAATTCAAAAGCGTTGACCAGCACTCCACTACTCTTGTTGACATTGAAAGAACTGGAAGTATTGACAGAATATCCTTCCTGTCCAAAAACAAGCCTTCACCTTCGTTGTACGCCACAAAAATCTCTCTGAAAATGGGGAATAAAATATAATAAGAACACTACAATAACACTATAATAACAATAGAATAACACTACAAGAAAAAAATAGATTAAACACTAGACAAAAACAGTACAATAACAGTACAATAACAGTACAATAACACTACAATAACACTACCATAACACTACAGTAACAGTACAACAACACTACAATAACACTACAATAACACTACAATAACACTACAGTAACAGTACAACAACACTACAATAACAATACAGAAACACTAGTCTAACAATACAGAAGCCTGATTTTTGGAAAAGAAAACAAAAAGAAAACGTACGTTAGTGACAAACCAAAATCATCCAGGAAACACAGGTCCACCACTTGCTTCCGCAACTTGAGCATCTTAGAGAGCAATTTTTGGTTTTTCCTCATGAAGACCGATACTAGAAGTATCTGATTATCTTCTCCCCCACAATAAAGGGAGCAACCAAGCCCATCATTTGCCATCCCCCTTTTGCGGCTACCCAAAATCGACTTTAAGCTCTTAGAGGTGTCGCCCTTAATGCTAATTGGCCCGGCTAGAGTGTACTAACGGAAGCGGATGCTTCAAAGGTGCTGGTGACAGTAGACTTGTCACCAGAGACATATGGGGACTGAGAATTTTTCAACTTCTTACAAGAAGTTTTCTTCCTGGCAGTGGACTTACGTGTTTTACCCTTTTGAGACTGCCCACATTCTTCAAGCTCAATAAGGCGTTTCTCTACAAGGTTGTTCAGCATTGCCTCCTTTTTGTTGCCCAGCTGGGACAGAGTGTTTATGAAGTAATCCCGGCCCTCGCTCAAATAAGACAACGTTAACAAGGCAGTGATCTCAGCTCGGTAAAGGTCTCTAGAATCAGAGTTACCCAAGTTGCACTCAAAAGGACGCCCTCGATAAAAGAGCATGTGCAACATCATATATACACCACAATCCACGCTAACATGGTCACTGGTTTGGCAGCTAAAAGGGATGTTAACAATCTCATAATCTTTTACCTCCGCCCCTCGGGGAACTCCATTTTCAACAAGAAATTCAGACATTATGTTTACCTACAAAACAAACCAAAAACAACCATTCATAAGCAACAATATCACTACTTGTGTTATTTATCTTTTTCATTATAAAATATTTTAAATCACTTACAACAGTATGGCAATACATGCCAAGCTTAGAATCCTTCCCATAAAACAAAAGCTTTTTGTATACATTATCAAGATATTCAACCTTACGCTTGATAAAGTTGATACACAAACAGCTAAAGTGGTCACCCAGGTGGAGTGGGATAAAAATATGAAAAATATTTTAAAATTAAAATAATTAGAGAACTGTAAAAAAAAAAAAGATATAACAGTGTGAAAATAATAACACCACAATAATAACAACAGAATAACGCCACAGTAACACCTGCAGTGATACCCACAGTAACACTACATTAACAACATAATAACACCGCAATAACAAAAGAATAACACCACAATAACACAGTCATAACATCCATGTTTCTACTAAATGATGTAGATCATAGAATTACTTAAAAATTCAACTGTCCAAAACAAAGAACAAATAAAAAATAGAGAAACATACCATATCAGAATTAAGATCACATTGTTTCTTGTTGTTCCTTATACAAGTAAGAAATGCAGACTTAACTTCATCCACCAATACACTTTTAGGAGTCTTCTCATCCTTGGTGAGACTACAGATTCGAACCAATGGTTGCTACAATAAATGTGAAACAAAAACTTGAGTTGATCTAAAAAATGAAAATAAATGAACTATCCACACTCTATATACAAAAACTAACCATTTGAGCCAGGCCAAAGAAAAGTCTGCTCAGATCTACTGTGATACAAGTATCATTCAGAAACAATGACCACCATTCAATTATGCCAACCATTATCATTTTGTCTGGAATCATCGTTTCCATATCCTCTTTCGTAAGGTAACTGCTAGTGCCCCAAATGACGATGTTGTCGCTTGAAAAGGAAAAAAAAAATTGGATGAGGAAAATATATAAAAGACAATAAAACATGTAACTTGTTTATTTGGCTGAAAAACAAGAAGAAAAAGGTTGTCTTACGATAGTGGAATATCACAATCATCTAAGAAACAGTAGTCTGCAGCTTGTTTCCTAAGACTTTGCATGAGATTGAAAATATGCTTTGCTGATATCATAGTCTTAGACAACACTACCATCTATTCATCCACTTCCCCGCAGTCAATACTGCAACCAAACGTTTTCGGCACAACAGACATCAGCCCCTCGTCTAACTCTGAGTGCAACAAATAACTGCTACGGAAATCTTTATTATCCTCCAGCACCACATCTCCTGTAGTTGCCGCATTTATCAGCAAATCAGCACTTTCAGCCATCACCGCTTCCGCGTCTTCTGCAGTAACAAATAGATCATCATGATCCTGTTCCTGCGTCTTCTGCGTTTTTTTCTCCTTGTCATCCTTAATCATCTCAGCACCAACATCAAAGAAATCATTCCCACCTCCCACATCAACCAAATAATCGTCTACTAGTATATCATCTTTCTCTACCTCTTTCCCATCCACTTTCCCACCAGCATTTGTGTCCTCTTTCCCATCCTCCACATGCACACCTTCGTCACAGACCTCTTTCTCATGTACTTCCACATCAGAAAAAACATTACTCAAAATGTCTTATAGAGAAATCGGTGAGTCTTCGATTGTGTGCTCCTTTACATAGTCTTCAATAAGAGGGGACTGTGGAGCTTTATCCTTTTCGACACTATCCTTCTCTACATCCGACAGCTTTACACAGTCCTCGTAGAATTGACAAAAAAAGATCAAAGGATGGTGGTTGAATAATGACATCTTTTGCTTTTATTGGAACAATTGGACGAATTACCCGACTCTCACTCATTGTCAATACCTCATTAACATACTCATCAACCTTCTTGATGACATGACTGGTGAAGAAAGACGGTGTAGCAACAAGCTGTTCGGTTCCTACACCATCAACAGTTCTCGTCTCTTGACTAGCAGCTGATGGGGATACTTGACTAGAGTCCTTTAAACTAGACTTTTCAGACCTGGCCTGCATCTTCAACTTGATTAGGTTCATCCTGTCCATGTAACGCTTGCAGAAAAGCTCAGAGTCTCTCATTCAGCAACAGAAGTTCATGAACATCCTACCAAATTAAATGGAAAGAATTACCACCAGAGTAACACTACATTAACAAAAGAAAAATACAATAATAGCAACCCAAATGTTTAACAATAACACTACAGTAACACAATAAGAAAACTACAGCAACACTAAAAGGAAAATAACATCATAGTAACACTACAGTAACAGTAGACTATACTATAGAATTACAATAACACAGAAATGAACAGCAGTAAAAGAAACTTACATCTATGGATGATGAATGCACTTCCTCGTCAGTGCGAATATCAGCAGGTAAATCCACAACAATATGACGAACATTACCAACAGGATTATTGGGTAAAGATGATGCCTCACCAGACTTGTTGGAATGTTTTCTTGAAATAGGGAAAACAACTTCCGAGCGATCTGAATGGCCTAATCCGCCAGCAGCTTCCTCACGCTTCAACCTATCCCCAAACTTCTGATCATTCCAGTGTTGAATGAATGACAGCTCATTACTGAGCTTACTACCCCTCTTGATATACCGGTGAAAATACACAATAACAAGAAGCACTATACAGCCCCGAACATACTTGGCTCCACGCACCGCATCGCGTACACCAATCACCAACTCTTCAAGAACATACTTAGACCAGTTCAACTGGTGTATCCTTGACACATCTTCTACGGCAGATAAAAGTCGTAAATCAACAACAGCACCGCTTGCAGGAGCAAGAAAAGACGACATAGCAAATAGAACAAATGTCTACTTAAACTCTTCGTCGGTCAATCCATTGCCGAGAAGTTTATTCTTAACCGCATAAAGTGGTATTGGATCTTTGCTGCTGATACTCTTATACCTTTTACGCCATAAACTCTTCAATGATTCTCCATCGGACGATGAAGAACTGGCGAGACCTGTCACTAATAGCTCCAAATCATGGCCACCATTAGGTAACCCAAACACATCGCAAATGTCATCCTCAGTCAATCTGAACTTTTCTGTCTCCAAAACTTCGAAGTACTCCTCGCTCCTAAAAGCAAACAGAAGTTGACTTCAGTTCCAACTGAACATGGTCATTGGAACTGAAGTCAACTTCAGATGGAGCAACCCAACAAAGCCAATTTGTCTCACAGCCTCCTTTTTTTTCGTCAGAAAGGCCAGATATAACAGCAGTAAGAGACGAAGGGCGACAACGTTTAGTAAAATCACTCGGCCTGTAAACAAAGACAAAGCATAGTCTCTTAAGAACAAGTAGTAAATAAACATACAAAGGCACACAATGAAGTCAAATAAACAAAATTATAACACCCTATTACACGATAACAACACAGTAACACGTATAAAAAAGTACACATACACTTTGATTTGACTATACTTCACATCTGCCTTTTTAGTTTCATCAATAGGCAGTAAAAGGTCTTCCTCGGGTTTGACTTTACGGTTTCCCTCGGCCTTTAATTTTCTCCCTGCCTTCCTTTGAGAAGGAGAAGACTTTGATGGAGACAAGCTTTTCATCTTCAATTTGACCATTGTTTCTGTAGTAAGGAAAGTAAAGAGAGTAATAACACACGAATAACAATAACAATAACACAACAATAAAATATAATAACAGTACATTAACAGAATAATAAGACAATAACAATAACACAACAATAACAACACAATAACAACACAATAACACCACAGTAAGAACACAGTATCAAGAGAATAACACCACAATAAACACACAGTAACAAGAGAATAACACCAGAATAACACAACAATAACAAAACAATAACAACACAAAAATAACACAGTAACAGGAGAATAACACCACAATAAAAGAGGAAGGTAATTTACATAGATATAAAAAATTACAGTGATAAACACTGTTGAATACATATTATCAAACATACGATATTACAAGCCGAGAAACTTAATTTACATTTATATCCAAAATTACAGTGAAAAACACTGTTGAATACATAATGTCAGACGAACTACATTAAAAGCCGAGAAAATTAATTTACATTGATATCGAAAATTACATTCTAAAGACATTACATTCTTCAAAATGGATCCCAAAATGTGCTTCATACTAACATATGACCTTACATTCTAAAGACATTACAGTCTTCAAAAAGGATCCCAAAATGTGCTTGATACTAACATAAGATAACCTAAAATTCAGTCAATTATTATGACATCATTTTGGTCATGGAGTATGTCAGCAACAATTAGAAAGTGCATGGGAGTGTAAATGACAGCAGGATCAAAAATATGAATTAATGCAGGAACTCTAGATGGAAATATGATATGCTCCACATCACGGTTTGCTAGCATTTGCCGCCAATGGAAAACCGTCTTTACAGCCTCACTACCAATCATGAAGCACTTGCATCGTTTTGAAATTAATTTTGTACCACGGAAGGAAGACTTCACACCCAGCTTAGTAATACTTGTTAGACGTTTCATGTATTTTACGTTGAAACCCGGTGCACTTTTATGGAACAAGTACATTTGAGACCATTTCTTACAAACAACAGCTATATTTTTCTTGTCCTCCTTATTCTCTACATGTTCAAATACCCTATCCATTAAATCAGGGTTATTCAGCACTGAGCAAAAAGAATTATTTTTGCGACCTTCTACAATAACTTCAAAAAACTTATCTACATCAGACTCAGACACCCAACCCATGCTTCTTTTCTTTTCAAGTTCATATTCGTTAGCAAACAATACTTTATCTTCCTCCTCTATATTAAATGACCATCCCTTGCAAATGATTGCCATTTGAGTTTTTTAACCTACGCACAAATGCAACACGAAAAGGCATGAAAAGGAAAAAATAAAAAATTGAAAGTACACTAAAAGAGAAACAAACTGACTAGGACCGCAGAAATTTAAATTGAACAAACACAAATACAGTGAAAGATGTTAAAATCGAGAAGATAAACAAGAACCAAAATAACAACACAGTAACACAACAGAAACAACACAAGCCTACAATAACAAAGTAACAGAACAAGCCTACAATAACAAAGTAACACAACAAGCCTACAATAACACCATAGTAACAACACAGTAACACCACAATACCACCACAATAACAAAACAATAACACCAGAATAACACCACAAGCTTACAATAACAAAGTAACACCACAGTAACAACAGAATAACACAATAATACATTCTTGAAGAATAAGGGAAGAGCTTACAAAATGAGTCTATAGAAATAGACATTACAAGCCGAGAAATTTTAAGATGACATAATAGTCAAAATTCAGACGGACCACCACTAGTAAATAAAGTACCAAGCTATAACTAATATTGAAATAACTGAACCTAAGACATTACATTGATCAAAATGTGCTTGATACTAACATTACATAACCTAAATTTTAGTCAAGCATTATAACCTCTTCATCAGTATGAAGGACATGATTTGTATGTTCAAAAGAACAACATAAATCATAGATTGGTTGATCAAGGTGAATTATATAATTCTCCAAAAGAAGTGGCGTTGTGATATGCTCCAAATCACTATTGTTTAAATACTGGCGAATATGGAGAAGCGCCTTGGCGGGCTTAGCTGCAACCATATAGCACTTTCATCATTTGCAAACTAATTTAGAACCCCAGAAAACAGACTTCACCCCCATCTTAGTAGTACTTGTAAGACGTCTCATGTATTCGACGTTGAAACCAGGTGCACTTTTATGGAATAAAAAAATTTGAGACCACTTCTTACAAACAACAGCCATATTTTTCTTATCCACATTATTCTCGACATGTTAAAAGACACTGTCCATTAGATCTGTGTTATTCAGTACTTACCACATTAATCTATTTTTACGACCTTCTACGATAACTTCAAAGTGCTTGTGTGACACCCTCAAATTTGCGGAAAGAAAAAAAATAATTTAAATACATAACGAAGGGTGTCATAAATTAAAAGGGTTCATTACAAAAGAAAATTTATATTATACATAAGAATTATACAAGACGGGAGACATATCTCCCGTATAAAAACGGAAATAAAAGAGAGTATAATAATATACAATCTAAGAACCGAATATAGGTCCAAGGTAAATACTTTGCTCGCTAGCTCGTCAATGTACCCAAAGTATGCATCACCACCTGTTCGACCGCATTAAATATAAACACGGAAGCCACAGTCAGTGGGGAGTAACTCCGAGTTCTCCCAGCCACGAAATGTCGAGTTTAATGAAACATGAATAACATAAAAGCAATGTATATGGAAAATACAAAACCTTAACATATATGATATGCTTTTTCATGTTATGAAACAATAACTAACATATAACCTATCATATGAAAGCTATCATGTGAATCTGATAATAATCTATAATACGAGGTAGGGAAGCTGGTATGCTAGCGCAGAGGTTACCGTTAACATGGCCATGATACACTCAAACCCTCATCAACACGTAATCATGTGAATCAGTTAACAATCGGTAATCCAAACTCTATCAACCTTAGCCGGCTTGCATCTCACCTTCTAAGATTCATAGAATCATACAAACATGAAAGACCAATACGTCTAGAAACAGGCATAAGTTCTTAGGACAGTCAATAGTCGACTTCTGTAACTCGAGTCTATACCACAAGGTTGGAAAACATCCTAGCCCTAGACTGATCAGACCTAGCGACAACAGCTAACCCATTCCCTGTCTCATTACTAAACAGTACATGAGAAACTCTACTAGGCGAACCCCTAAGCAGAGATGGCTAGTACTTAAGCTGGCTCCATTCCCAAAGTGGAAGCAATTAGGCAGCCATGCCCCCGGCTTGGTATCAAAAGGCCCA